>JASKGO010001552.1:0-16941 GCA_030556065.1 Holobus sp. GC000080
AAAAAGTTAATTAATTGATAAAGAGCAAATGTTTTAAGTTTTAATGTATAAAAAAGATCGTAAAAACAAAATTGAAAACGATTTCTAATAGAAAAAATATATTTCCAACTGGTACTTAATTTCTTCACAGTGATAATATTAAAAAATAATAATTAAATTCACAATGAAAAATATTTTAAATTTACTACAAAATACCTAGATAAAAAAATGTAATATTGATGTTGTATTAGAAATAAATCTAGGTGTAAGTAGAGAGAGATAGAACGAGCGTACACTTTCACCTGCGATGCTAAGAGACTTCTTTTGCTTCTTAGTTCTTTCTTACAATACACTATGTATATCTATCTATCTTAAATCTGTATGTGTGTGTGTGTGTGTGTGTGTGTGTGTGTGTGTGTGTGTGTGTGTGTGTGTGTGTGTGTGTGTGTGTATTAAGGTACATAACCACATAGAAGATTGTATTGTATATGTAGTATTTATTCATTATTATTTTATTTACCTTTCGTTGCAGTTTCTAATTTTAACAAATATTCTACGACAAATGACAGTTTATTCCCAATATATATTTTCGTAATAAAACTGAGCGAAGAACATTAAACATTTTAAATTTAAAAGATTCCCAATAATGTATTCATAAAAGTTGGCGAGATTTTGGTTAAGTTTTATATACTTTTTGAGATCGAAATTTTTACTATATGCTTCCTATATTTTTTTTATTGAAAGTTTTTTGTTGATTTTTTTACTTTTTTTTTTTTGATTTGCAATTAGATTTATTTTTAGTCCATCAATTAATTTTTTTAATATCGTAAAAATTTGCTGTATATCAGCATAATAGTAAAATATTTACACGCAATTAGTTAAAATCTCTGCATAACGTGAAACATTTTTAGAAAGCTTACTGTTTAATTTTTAAAAGGTGAAAACACTTTTTCCAAATTTAAGGTATATTTCAGAAAATAATGGTTTTTCCATATTTTTAATTACTTTTGCAACTCATTTATTGCAGCCACGATCTTTTCACTTTTCTTACATTATTAATATAGTATTCTTAAAGTTGCTGTGTACATCTTTGGAGTCCTTTATTTATTACAGTTCTTTTTTTGTTTTGTTTCTTAACTGAAGCAGCCTTTTGCACTGCCATTTTTAAATTATTTAATGTTATCAATTTTAAAATAGGCTGGAAAATTTTTAGTTAATTATAAATATTCAAATGATTTAAATTAAAAACAATTAGAAAATAATTAGTAACATTTTTTTAAATTACAACTGTGTATCGTAATATCATTTGGATATTTCTTAATCTCAAAGTAATTGAGGTTTTAAAAGTTCATTTTTCAATATTTTTAATTATTCGATTTAATAAAAAAAAATAATGGAAGAAAAAGATATTTTATATTATTAACAAATTTGAAACTTTAAAGGAGAAAACATTTAATTTTTCCTCATTTTTTATGTTATTTAAAGAAAATTGAGACTTATTTCTCAACAAATCTTAATTTATTTATGAGCTTTTCAATTTTTTATTATTCATTTTCGTTCAATTTTTATTATTATTAAAAAATGCTGAATATTTATTGTTGTATTACATTATTATAAAATGATTCAATTTATGAACAAATTTAATAACTTTTTTATTATCAATTTTTTAATTAATCAAATACCGCTGGTTTCTATAATTCCTTTTTATTTTTAAGGAAACATTAAAATAATAAAATATGTTAATTAAAAAAAAAACGCAATGTTTACTTTATGTTTTCAAAAGAGACTGCAAAATAAATAATAAATTACACCTAGGAAAAAACATTGTATAATTGCACTGCTTTGATGGTGCAATACAGTTAGAGGAAAATAGGCAAATTGCACTGTTAATTAAATTAGATAACTGTAGGCAAAGAAGTCAAAGAAACTGCAACAGCATATAATAAAAGACAACGACGTCGAATACGAATCTAAGAAATTAATTACTGAGCGAAACGTGGGCGTACGATTTCACTCGGCTATTGTTCTTTTGTGCAGACCATCAAAGAGCCAGCTAGAGCCAGATAGATATCAACATCTCTCTTGATATGTGTTTTGATCCAAGATCACTCTTTTAAATGTTTAACAATCGGAAACGCAAAGAGCAAAAACAAGACGAATACTGTATACTGAATGGTTGCAGATATTAAAGTTGCTGAAATCTGCGAATGCTGGTGACCGGTGCATTTCGTGGTCGTGGTGCATCTTCTTTTCTAAGCGCGTACATAGCAAGTATGTAAACTCATTGCTATTATAACTACTTACAAGAGTTTTCAAGCTATAAGGTCATCTCGAGTTGATTATACTTGAATGACCTAAGCTACTTGCACCACAAACAAATACTCTCTGCGTTCGATGCATGTGCATGTAAGATGCATCGCAGCATCCTTTTTTCTTTCTCTCTTTTCAAACCTATACCCACTATACGAGTACTACTCTCTTCTTAAGCTGATGCTGATGCTATAACTTGGTAATGGTAATCTATAAGTAAGTAAAGGAGAAACAGCAGATATGTGTTGGTAAAATGGTATGGAATGCCATTATTTTAGTACCTTTTTATTCTCTTAGGGTTTGTAAAGCGTTCAATTGCGTTTTCTTTCTTTCCTTCTTTTTTTTTTTGGATTTTGTTTTTGCAGTCTTTTTACTTTTTCAGGTGACTTATTAGATTTTTTTTTTTTGCTTTTTGCTAATGGATTTTAATTTTAAAAGTCCACAGAAAATTACGATTTTTTTAAATTTGATTTAAATCTAGATTAATTAGCGTGTATTTGTTTAACATTAAAATTGTTTTTTAAATTTACTTAAAAATTTACATATTTAAAAAAATTGTAGACCATTGTTTTCTAGAAAAATATTCAAATTTTCTGTGTAAAATAAATTTTATTTAAATGATTTATAAAAAATATGTTTATGAAATTGGAATGAAATTATTATAACTCTTCGATTTTAATATTTAAATTTTATTAAAAACTAAAATAATTTTTTTTTAATAATATCTAAATAAAATGTTTATTGCAACTAAATTTTGTTATAATTTTAATAAAATTTACTTGATCTGTATTAAAAACAAATTCTAAACTTTAAATAGAAAATTTATTTTAAAAATATTTTCACACTCTTCTTTTGCTTCTCCTTTTCTTGATCAGTTTATTGTAGGCACTTGTTAAACTAAACAACTGCATATTTTTAAATTCTGTTCAAAATTTTCTATTTTTTTTATAATTTAAGGAAGTTGTTAGTTAAATTTTTGCTCATATTAAATTAGTTAAATAAAGAAAAACTAAAAATTCTGTTTATAATATTTGTTAAGCACGAACACTGGATTTTTTCAAATTTCAAATTTTAAATTTTTTTCAAATTACTAAAAGGTGGAAAGAAATTGAGGAAAAGTTCTAAGTAAAAATTTGGCGCTGTATTAAAATAAATAAAAGTTAAAAATAGAAAAATTAACTTGAAATTTTTTGCTGCAAATTATTCACAAAAGTATTAATATTTTCTATATTTAAGGTTTAATAAAAGAAATATTTCAGTAAGTTTATAAAATGGGAATTTATTCAAAAGTATAAATTTTAAACTATCATTATCACATCTATTTTTTTTTTTAATTGCTTCAATTCTTCTTCCAAAAATGATCCTAATTTTGCCACAGCCAATATTAAAATTAGTAACGAAAAATGATTTTTTAAAAGCTAACAAGAAAAGTAAAAACTTATTGCACTTTGTTGCATTGTTTAAAACATGTAAAACGAAACGCAAATGCTAAAAATATAGATCCAGCAATCCATTGAGTGAAAGTTTCTGCATTCTATTTTCGACTGTTTAGTGTTCTTTGTAAGAAGAAAAATATCATTTGTAAATTGTTCCTCTTCAAGCAAACCATAAATCCATCCAAAGTAGAAATCTGCACTAACTATAGAAAATATAACTAAAAACCGTTAATTGAAAATATCCACGCTAATTGGTTTTAACAGAAAAATTAAATAACCAATTAAAATATGAAAATCAATAAAAAATCTAATTTCCTAAAGTAAATAAGTATTTATTTTACATATCTCAACTCAAGTTTAAACTTGCAAATTAAAGAACTTTTTATAACTCGTATATAATCCGGATGATGTAACAACCATATAAAAAATGCGAATGGTAAGAAAATCCCAATTGTTATATAAAATTTACCATCGCTTATAGTCTTACACAGTATACAAGAATTAAAAAAAAATTCAATGGACTGAATCGTTTAATTAATTTAATAGAAAAAGTTAAAACTGTTTGAATGACATCATCAGTGTGTCGCTTAATGAACCAAACGTGACAAATTTTAAGGCAAATGTAAGGACAAATTAAAGAAAGACACTGAAGTATAAAAATTGTCTTCTTGGCTGCTGTTTTTTTGTTTCAAAGAATCAACGAAGAAACCAAGAAGCATCAACTAAAGTAACTAAAGTATGAAAATCGAGAAGAGCAAGTTTAAGAATACGAAATGCAGAGTGCAGCAGTCAATTAAAGTTAGTTAAACGGCGATGATGGAATTTAAATTTATGTCTGCCGAGTGTGTGTGCTGTATGTATAGGTTCTTTTTTTTAATGTGTGAGATCGCTGCATTGTTCAACGATGACTTCAATTTCAAGGATAGCTACTTGCCATACCTTCCTTACCACACTTACTGTAGACACATCCAGTACTTACGAATATTACCAATTTTTTATACTTTTCCTTTGCTTCTCATTTTCTAGATCGGTTTATTGTACTTGGTAAACAGAAGCAGTGGACATTTTTTAATTCTTTGCAAAAATTTCTTTTTTTTACGATTTAAAGAAGTGTTTAGTAAAAATTTTGCTCATGTTAAATTAATTAATAAAGAAAAACTAAAATTTCGGTTTATTATATTTATTATTGAAGCACACTGTACTTTTTCAAATTTTCTTTTTTTATGATATTCTAAAAGGTAGAAAGAAATTTAGGAAAAGTTTTTAGTAAAAATTTTGCACATATTAAAATAATTTATAAAGAAAAAATAAAATTTCGGTTTATTGTATTTTTTAATAATTATAATAATAAACAAGAAGACTGCACTTTTTCAAATTTTCTTTTTGATTTTATAATATTCTAAAAAGTAAAAAGAAATTTAGGAAAAGTTTTTAGTAAAAATTTTGCTCATATTAAAATAATTAACAAAATAAAAGCAAAAAAATAAGCTTATTGTGTTTTTTAGACAAGATCATCACACTTTATTCAAATATTTTTAAATTTTAATTATTAAAATATGCTACAAAAAGGTAGAAAGAAATTGAGGAAAAGTCCTTAGTAAAAATTTGGCGCGGTATTAAAATAAAGAAAGCTAAAAATAGGAAAATTCACTGTGTACGAGTAGATATGGTACGTAAGTTGAATGTGTGGCATGTAAGTTGTGCATTGAAATCCATATTCAATTCGTCGATAAATTTAGAATTTGGCCACGAGTCACTCAAGACATGGCATCCAAAAAGTGAAAGATTATTAATAGATGTCTGTGTATGTTCATGTTGTACTTATTACGCACTTCCAGCTTGATTTTCCTCAAAGAGTCTTCGAACTTTGTCCCTTTTTTCCATTCCCTTTCCATTAATTCCATCGGCGTTTCTCATTTTCTAATTGTCCCTTGATTCTTACACTTTAATTCCATTGTTTTGTCAATTGTTTAATTGTGTTCTTCAATCGTTTGCTCGAATAGTTGCTGCGATGAATTTTTCATAAGTCTTTTGTTTTGCTTTTTTAATTGTAATTTTTAAATTTTATTTTTTTGTTTTTAATAAAAACAAAATATTCCAAGAGAATCGAAACTTTTGCAATGAACGATCACGACTGATGATTTTCAAATGGCGATGGCGGTGTAGTTGTGATGATGTGATGGTCCACTTTCTCTTAACAACAACTTCTAACGCCATTAAATCGACCGACTAAACCGAACGCAACCGCAACATTATTTGTTCTTGTTTGTTACGACGCTTTTCGTTTGTAAATTTTTATTATTTACTAACTGGCATAACTAAACCATCAATTTCATTTTTTGTGTATTAATTTTTACATTTAATTTTTTATGTAAAAAAGATGCAATTTATAAAGAATTACAAGTTTTCCGTTAAAAAACTTTCTTACAGCTTCTGTAAAAAAATTGTTTCAATTATTTCATTTGTTATTTGTAACGTTATTCGAAATTGTGTTCTATTTCTTAGAGTAGCGTTTATCCGTAATGAATAAATGATAAACGTGCTAAACTGAAAGAAAAAAAAACTAGTCCAAGGCATTTTTTTTTTGTAAATTTATTGTTTTTAGATGTTTGCGCATAAATAATTAAAGGAATTTTAATCAGTTCAAGCTCGTATGGTAACATCTAATTTAAATAAACAGAAAAGGCCAAATATTTTTGCTTAATTTATAAAATGGTTGTTAAAACTTAAAACAAAAATATTGATTTATTAGACAAATTATTCGTTTATTGATTACTTTTTACTAATTTAATGTTCAATTGAGGTTTCCTAAAAACAAATATTTTAAAATACTTCTTTTTATTTTTTACTTTAATTTTATTTGCTTCAAAACTAATTAAAATTTAAAAAATGGTTTAATTATTTTATATGTTTATTTTGCAGTTTCTTAAGTGAATTTTTAAACAATTTCACTTGATTTTGGCTTCATTTTTGACAAATTTAAAACTTATAAAAGATCTGGTAATGTACATCAGTTATATCAAGGTGGATCAAGAAAACCTGTTTGGATTTTTATTATTTTTAATTTGTGTTATTAACAGTTACATAACAATTTTGGCCATCTTTGTGAATTCTGCCTTTAAACTATTAAATTATTTTTTTTTTAAACTAATAATGTATCGGTTTTTACCTTTATTATTTAAATTAATAAATTTAAAAGAAAAAAAAAATCATTTATTACTCCACACAGAAATTACAACTTTCTGTGCTATTTATTAAATATTAAATTTGACAAAAACAACTGCTATATAGTAATGATTTCATTAGATATTAGAAGATCTGGAAGTATGGTGGATTGGTGGAAGAAGAAACGTAAAACTTGTGAATTTGCCAGTGTGCTGTTTATGTGTTGGTTGTGTTGTGCACAAAGAAACTTTCACAAAACTATCACTCCGTTGCAATTAAATTATCCACAAGTCCACCATTGCTGCAGACTATACACTACCTATACTTATTTATTAATAACATAAACATCATCGACCATATAATCATTTTACCTAGTTTTGCCAGCCTGAGCTCTGGCTGCGTTTGTGAAATCGCTCTAAAATCTAAATTGCAATTATCGATTACTAATTATTGCGTCTAAACACTCTCGCATTAATACTTTGCTCACACCGTCCGGACGAAGTGTACGTTTCCTGTTCGACTGTTCAATTGCACTTGTTTTTCCATAATTTCCATTTCTTTCTTCTGCCTCTCTTTCCTTAATGATCTCTGCTTAAATTTATAGTAATTTGCAAACTCATTTAAATCATTCTTCGGTATCTCTTTCGTAAATTTCTAAACCTAATTCTGCAAAAGTGCATTATTAATAGGTCTGTTTTGGTTGTAGAAATTGACTGCAATTGTCTTTGAGATTCTCGTAAAATACATTGCATTGCTAATTTCTCCTCGGCAACTTTCCTTTATAGAAATTTTTAACAAAATTCATTAGTTCTTCTAAACTTCTAAAGGATATTAGTGTTTTAATGTTTCTTGCTTTTTTAGTAACTCTATTATTTATTTTTATTTCCATTTTCTTCAAAGTATTAAATCCTGTTTTCAATTAATTCTTCAAGTTGTGTTAGCTTTAGGTTTAGGAAGCAATTTAAGTTAACCAACTATTAATATTGAATTTTTGTTGTTTATTCATTCAATTTAATGGTATTATTCGATCAAAAAAAAAATGTTTTTAAGTTTTTATGTTTGGTACATTTGGAGTATTAAATGTGGTTTTAATTTGAATAAATTATAAAGAATAATAGCAATTAAATAATTATTTTTTAACTTAATTATATCAATATAACCATCAAATAAATTTATGAATTGTTTTAATTTTGTATCTTATTTTTTTTTATTGGGGTTGTTTTTCAGAAGGATATTTAAAAATATTCAAAAAAAAAAGTGGCAGAAAAAGTTGATACAACATTTAAAAAATTAATTTAACCGTTATTTTTTATTTCTTTTTACAATAATTTTTCAAAACGACAACCAAAAACATTTAAAAAACTACTAATTTAAAATTGAATTTAATAACTATAGTAATAAATGTTAATTATTTAATGATTATAACGATCTGATTTTATAAAAAGACGTTTAGCTTTGCGGTAAGATTGATTTCATCGTAAGAGAGAATATTATATGCCACTGCTCAATTTAATTTTGTTATTTGTTCTTTTAAAAAAAAATTGTCAATGCCATGAAATTTTGGGTGCATTTAAAAATACTTCTCTTTGCTTTTTGTATGTGATATAAATTCTTGTAAATTCAATATTTTAAATAGAATTACTATTATTCCCTCTAATCAACATAACGTAATTAACAAACATTTAAAAAAAGATGCGCAACCTTACAATAATATTTAAAAAAATGTTTTCTGCAAAAAACCATTGAAATCTTTGTTGCATTTTTTAAAAATTCTTCTTTCTGCTTTTTGTTAATTTTTATATATATATTTATCAAATCATCTGATAAAAGTTTCTAAAAGAATTGATTTTTCTTTGATATTACTTCCCCTAAAGCAACCTATCTTAATTAATAAAAATAAAATTAAAACAAATTACAATAAAAAATGGTTTCCGAAAAGAAACTATTGAAATCTTTGTTACATATATTTAAATAGTTCTTTATATATTGTATTAATCATAAAATCCCGTGATAATTTTCCATAATTTCAAATGAAATTTATTTTACATTGAAATGTTTCCCTATGGACAACTTAAGGTAATTGCCGAAACAAAAGTTAAACAAAATTTCGCAGCTTGACGACAATATGAAAAACTGCAAAAGGAAATCGTCAACCGCAAAATGAACACTCATTGTAAACCAGTTTATTATCAAAGCCAAAACATTTAATAAACAATTTACAAAAGCAAATACAAATGTCACGTACACTTAGAGCGACACACAAAAGCCCAAATTAATAAAATCTCTCCTCTCCCATTATGCTTCAGGGGGATGAATATACTGCTGCTCCACATACTACACATGCAAAAGAGAAGAAGAGAAGACAGAAGCGCAGAAAGGGTGCAGCGTCTGGTCCGAGTCCGAGGGTTAATAATTAGCAAGAGTGAGGCACCTTAAGGGTGCCCCATCATCTTCATCCCCATATATCGCTCTCTTGCTTGCAACCACTGGTCGCATCCCCTTCTATCGAACGAAGAACGGATTAGGAAAAAGCGTCTCCGCGATCAATATTATACAAACATCCCCCTATTGAGGTGAGCAACAAACACACAAATATACAGTTCGCTTATTGTGTATATACATATAGCGTACACCCCTTGCGCGGCGGCGGCAGCGGCGGCATTATCGGAAGAAACCGACAAACGACGAGAGCCGAGAGCGGGGGCGGCGGTGCGGAGGCGCAAGGATACTTTGCGTTCGGCCGTTGTTTTTTTTTTTCGCGTGTGTCCTTTATGGGTTGTTAGCAGTACGGGGGTGGCACTGTAGTACTTTCAGGTTTAGTATTGCCTATTGCTGCCCCCACGCTTTCCAGTATTTTCTATAAATATGTGTGTGTTTGTGTGTGTAAGCGCGTCGTCCCGCGTCGTCCTTTTCGCCCCCGAACATTTCCATTAGGCCGGATTATTGACTTACGCTCTTCTTATGTTCGCTCTTTGCGTGTTTAGATTCGGAGAAGTTATCGAATTATCTGTACCGGAAACTACTTACTACATCTATTCGCTTCTCTGTAGTCTGTATGCTGCTCGTTGAAAGCAGTGTTAATTCTTTTGGCTTTTAGGTGATCGGTTTTGGTGATTACTGATTGGAAATCATTTTTGGGGTGGTTTTATTTTTGAATTTTCAGCTATTTATGTAATTTGTTTTTTGTTTTGATTTTTCATATTAGTTTTATTATATTTTTTTCTATTTTCTAATATCTAATATATTATTTCAAATGGTAATATTATTTTAATGTTTTAAAAATTCAGTATCTTTTTTTGTCGTAGTGAAAAATGCAATAAAATAATTAATATAATGAACAATAACAACTTAAAAAGATTGAATGTAATATTTTATGCAGTTGCTGATTTTGTTTTACTTGATTCTTTTTTTTTTAATTTGTTTTTTTATTGAGATCTCAAAAAGTTCATTTGAGTTTTATTGGTTTTTATTTATTTAGCGAATGATTTAAATAAATACTATTTCTTTATTTATACATAAATAATTTGATTTTTATAGATAATTTGGCAATTCTCTTAATGGAACACACAAAAAATTAAACAGTTCTTAAAACAGTAGGTAATAAAAAAAAAGATAAGTTTAAATCATTTAAAAAGTGTATTTTTGTTTCATTTCGATAATTTACTGATTAGATTACATTAGATAAGTTATATTTTGGTTTTTTAACGTTAAATGAATAAGTCATTATAGCCGTTTTTTTAAATTTTTTTCACAGTAAATGAAAAAAAAAACTGCAATTAAAATAAATCACTGTGAAAGTGTAAAAGATTTTGCGATTTTCTTTTAAAAATATTTTATTTTTAACAAAGTATTTTTAAATTAGCAAAGCAGCAAAAACAATGGATATAATAATTAAATTAACAATTAAATTGCCCAATTAATTTCCAAATTTATATACTATAATAAAATGCATACAAAATTAAATAAAAATATTAAAGACAACAAATCATTTGTAATTATTTATTTAAAAAATAATAATAATATTAATATCAGTAAATTAATTGAAATTATGTGCTTTTTACCTTATGACAATATAATTTTTTGATCGTTATGAAAACGCATTGTTTATTTTTGATGTTCATTTAATTTGCTGTATGATTTCATTTTGCGGTGAGTTATAGTACCTAATTACTTATTTCAATGCAAAATTGTGCAATTTTATACAACATTATTTTCAGTATTTACACAATTGCGTTGTACTAAGTATTGATTTTTGTTTCAACTTAATATTTCTTATAAAAAAATTAAATCAATTAGTTTCAAAAGCTTTCCAGTAAAAGTAGATTAATTCTTATTATTGTAGGCCATATTTAATATGCATGAGAATTGAACAAATCAATAGTCACTTAAATAGTAAAAATAGCTCCAGAAATTAAAACAAACCGAAACAAAACTAGAACACAATGCAAATAAAGGTTAAATAATTACCATAAAACAATTTCTATGACTCTTAAACAACATGAAACGCATTAATTAAACTAAAAATAAAATAAATAAAAAACTGTTTGAATTTCCATTATTCTCAGTGCACAATTAGTACATACATACGATGCAAATTGCATTTGGTAAATAAACAATCAGTCAATGGCAATAAAAGAAATGTATGAAATTAAACGCTTTACATTTCGCTCGTATAAAATAGTAATTTCATATTCATATAAATAGCTGATGGCAAGTGAAATAAGTGCACAAAGAACGAGTTATGCAACTAAAACGATGCAATTATAGCCATCGTGCATATAATTTTTGCCTTCCATTTTTTAATTTTCTATGTTTCGCTGCTGCTGCTCTCTATCCTATTGAGTTTTGTGCATAAAGGTACATAGTGTAGCAATGGAGAGAATGAGAAAGAGAGAGAACAAATTCTGCAACTTCAACAGTAATTATTTCAACGTCTTTTGCGCGCCTGCAAATAAGACGACCTACCAGCCAATAGTAGGTACACATATAATAGTAATAATAATAGTTTGAAAATGTGGAGAGCGAACAAGTAGTTGTTACGCAAGAAAACTGCAATACACACATACACACACACACACACACACACACAACACAGAAATATACACTATTTTACTTTAAGGTCGTTGACTTTCAAATCAAAACGCTTTATCTAATACACACACTAACTATTATTATACATATTTTCTACGTAACTTACTTGAAGATACTTTTAACTGCCAATTTTTCGCGGAAAATCTACAGGATGTTTAGGTTTTCCGCTTGTTTTTCTAGTTTTTCTTAGAAACGGAAGTGGAAATTTCGAAGTTATTGTTGAAAAATTTGTTTTTGCAGTAGCTATGGTAATCATAACACAAGTTGCTAGGGAATCTTTAATGGCCACCTTGGATTTTCCTCGGGCGCAGCCAATCAGCGCACCGTATAAACAATTTAAGTTTGCTGTCATTAATTTAACTGTTTTGCAGTTATTTTTGATTATTTTATTTTAAAAAGGTTCAATGTTTCATGTTGTAATTAATTTTAACTTTTTCCCATTTTAATTACTTGTAACTTTGCAAAATTGCAAAAGTTAATCTGAAACTTCAAATATTAAATGCGGCTTTAGTATAGGTATAAAAAAAAATTGAAGTAAAAAACGGCATCCTTAAAATGATTCAAATTTGGGCATCTTAGTGGGTTTTTTAATGGGTAATTATTTTTTTTTGCTAACCGAAATCTCGTTTTCTCTCTCGTGTCTCTTATGAAACTTTAGTGCGGCCTTCGAGGATTACACACGCAAAATTTAGATTGTGTATGTGTGTTTGTATACATTTACACGTCAACTTATTCCGCAATCATCCGTTCCGTTTGCCTTTTCCTTTGTTTGCGTATCTCGTAATATAATTAATGGGAAATTGTGCGTTTATTCGTTTTTGTTAATGTTTGGTAAGTACACGTAAAATTACTAGGTATTTCCCGAATGGATTTGAATTTCCATTCATGGCGCCAACTCTGGCCGAGAATGAATTATTGGAATTGCTAGTGCCATCTAACTTTTTAAAAGTACAGATTTTGAGAATGGGTAGATGTCGCTGTGGTAACTCTTTACTCGTAGAGGTTTACACGAGATTTATAACGCCCATGCTGCGACGAAATCTTCAGCTTTGCGCAGAGGCGATATCGTAACCGATGAGGGTTTACCGAGGTGCGATTATTGCTAGTTGAAAACTTTAACCAATACCCCGCCATGGGGGCGTGAAATACCGCCCGCTACGGCAATTTTTGGAAGCCTCTAAGGAGGCATCATAATCATATCAAAAATTAAAATTAATTTTATATTCCCATGGAACCTGGTTCACGGTTGGACCCTCAAACCCTATTAAGAAATCCGAATTCATCTAGGTAATTGATCCATTCTGAGAGTTATAACAGTTTTTGCATAACAATTATTTTCTTGAATGACGTAATTTTCATTTACTTAATCACATCACATTTAATTTACTTTTTATCACATAATTTCTAGTGTGATAAGAAAAAAATGGTAATTTACGCATAATGTAAATTCAATGACTCCGGATTCCAAGTAAAATGATATCATTTGCTATTAATTTTCTAAGTACAACTAACATTTCGGCAAATTGCGTTTCATAAAGTAATTAAACAGCGCACAATTACTCCGATACTCAAGGGCATTCGAATTATTTGCAATTGCTGTGTATAAAATGCCACAATTTGCAATTACACAAATAATTCACTTCCTATCATTGACTTCCAACATTTTTTTCCGTTGTGTTTCCCCTAACTGTACTCTGTACTTTTCGATGGAGTGGATAATATAAACAAACAAGTAACAAAAAATCATTACTGGAAGGAGAAACAATTCGGAATGAGTAACCAATACTTAAAAAAGTTCCCCTTTCTCATTGAATATTTTCGCGAAAGCTGTTTCAATATAAGCTTTTATGCGGACTAATTCCAATTTATTAGTTTTTCCAACTTTATAAAGAATACTACCGACTAAATTGAAAAAAATGAGTTCGGAAACTGCTAAATACATTGGTAATAATCAGAATTTGGTGTTCGAAAAAGTCGACAGCCCCATTTTTATCATTGGAAGTGCTTGCAAAATTACCATATCAACGAATAACAGTGATATTAAAATTGTGGGTGATCATTGTGTTTTAAAAGTACTCACCAGTGGTAATCTGGACACCGAATCGATTACTGTTGTGGGAAATAAAGGAACCATTATACTTGGCGATGACTTAGTGGCTTCCAAAATTCTTAAATGTGTCGGCAACGGCATACGGATTATGAATTTTAAAGAATACGATGAAGGAAAAACAAAAGGACAAGGCAGAAAAGTGCGCAAAAATAGGCGAAAACCAAAAGTTCTCAATACTAATACAGTTTTTATCGATTTTAATACTGTTCATCTATAATTAAGTGCAAATTTTGTTATTAATTAATTGGTTATTTATTGTTTTATTTATTTATTTTTTTGCCGTTGCTATGGCTATGGAGGTATTATTTTGATTGGCTGTTTGAGTGGCGGCCATCATGGATTTTCCTTAAATTAGCCAATAAGCGTCTTATAGAAACTAAATATTGAAATAAAAGTAGGCTGTGCTAAAAAATAATTGTTTTTAGTAGAATTTATTGTAATTACACACATCACAAATGTTTATAACAAAAGAGAAAACGTAAAAATATTAGGTAAATGAATTATTGTACATCTGGTGACGTGTCCGTTTTGGATGGAGGCGGAGTACTCATTCCCATGTACCCTTTTTCCACTGTCAGTTTAGGGGGAACAAATGCTTTCAGAGGTAGCAACGATCCAAAAATAATGTGTTGTGCCACAGGAAACTTTCCCAACACCTTCAAAAATAAGAAAACAAATGCAAATATGTTAAATTACAATAATAATTAAAAAAAAAAAACTCAATGGGGAAAGCTTACATCAGCTTTATACATTTTAATCAATCCTTTGAAAACCCTGTTCCACGTGGGAACAGCACTGACGCCCCACAACTGGTTGGAATGCTCGCTGAACGGGCCGGTCTTCACTTGGTTGATGTATTGGATGCATCCGAAGAACATGTACTCGTCGGAGAAGGCTGCGATGATTTTGGGCTGCAGAAAAGAGCAAGGCTCCAATTTTGGATGGTTTTCCAATTGCGCTGCGCCCCAAATAAATGGAACGAATTGATAGTCGTCTAAACTCCACACGCCGTGACTACCGGCCGGCTCCATTCTGTACGTCTGTTGCAATTTCCGCACCAGATCCAAATACCTTTTGAAGATACGCAGGGCGACGTACTCTTTGTCGCCCTCGGTGAAAACGCCCACTTTGAACAGACAGCACAAGAACATCAGGAAGGAAATTTCGTGGCCTGTGCCGTAATCAATTCGAATTGAATTGCCAAAGCTCTCCATAAAGTAGCCCAAAACTTCGGCTAGACATCTGTGCAGATCCTTAGGCACTACATCACTGATTAATTTAAATGATTCCTACAGTTTCAGGTGATTTATTTTTCTCTGTTTTTCAGCTGAATTTTGCATTTACTTACAACTTTGACTTTTTCCAGCCACTGTCTGAAGGCTTGGTTACCAAATCTTTGTGGTTGTTCTATAGGGGGAGTATCATCGATCAGTTTGTCCAGCTTGTCTATCACTTCCACCATGTTTTCAATTGTGGAAGAAATAGGTAATCCTTTGAATTTCAAAGTTTTACCTTTGATGGATTCTGCTATGGCCAGAATAAAGCCCAAATACTCCTAAAAATTTAGAAATTTCAGTGAAGGGTTTACTAATTTTGAGTTGACCTACATGGTAAGCAATTGAATTTTGCCATAAAGTCATATCGTCCACAGTTTTAATGTATTTTGTGGGTACAATATATTCATGACTGGGGCCCACTGAAATAAATACATATTGTTAACTGTTATTTCTTGCATATGTAATTTGATATATTACCAACTGATAAAGAATCCATTTTCCAGTACTTTGGGGGGATTGTTTTATGAGATAAAGTAATTTGAATTCTTTTTTATTTCAGAAAGATGATAAAATGGTAAGTAACCTCTGAGGAATCTCACGATATATTCTGATTGTAAAGGTCGCCGCTAGGTAGCTAAAAATCTATCAACAATAATCGATACTGCTTAATTTTCCCCAAAATAGCATCAATTAGTTAATGTTGTTGTACTTTTAGAAAACTTTTCAAACTGAAAAGCTGAAAATTCTATTTGCTGGAATTGTTTATAACAATTTTATAGCTGTCAAAAAATTATAGTTGCTTGTCAAAACAAAAGGCTAAAAACTGCGAAAAACTACAAAAAATGTCTTTAATTAAAGTTTTCCGTGGCTCATTTAATCAACGATTAATTCGACAAATTACCAGTGCTAGCAATTCATCTTCTAGATGTTTTTCAAGTGAGAAACCTCAAGATATTGAAACACACACTGGCCAGGTATGTTTGTCCACAAAAATAACCTAAATGTTTCATAACACTTTCGATTTTCATCCAAATTTTACAACAATTTGCAGAAATGGGATGCTGATGATTATAGGATGGTTCGATTTATAAATAATCCTAAACATGTTAATCCCAACATTGCCTATGATTTAATTGCTGAAGTGCCCCCTAAGCCTTGCAAGGAGCGAGTAATATGGTGTGATGGAGGCAGTGGTGCTACAGGACATCCCAAAGTTTTCATCAATTTGGTATTTATTGTTGCAAACTTCTTGGCCACTTAATCTTTTGACTGCATTTTTAGGATAAACCTGGAAACCACTCTTGTGGTTATTGTGGTTTGAGATTCTACAAGGATGATTCACACCATTGAACATAGAATATTAGTAGATATTAGAAATGTTTAAAAAGCCTGATTTATCTTTTCAATTAATTAAAAATCTTCACTTTGTAGGATAAAATATCTTATTGCTGACAAATTATGCTGTAATACAAAAAAGTCATGTAAATATTATTGAGAAAAAAAATCATCGGTCATTATTTATGTAGTATTAATGCTAAAAGTATTTAATTCACAAATATTTTTTTTAATTTAA
>JASKGO010001561.1:0-13801 GCA_030556065.1 Holobus sp. GC000080
CGATTCAATAGTTTTGTTGTAATTAATTAATGAAATTGATAGAAATTGCCTATTTCCCCTAGTTTTCTGATCACAATAATAACTTCGTAACCATGGAAATATTAAAACCTTAAGAGGAAATAGGCAATTTCTATCAATTTCATTAATTAATTACAACAAAACTATTGAAGCCGTGGGGGGCAGGGGGTGACTGTTACGCCATAACGAAATATTCCAAAAGATGTCCCCCTAACAACAACAATTGACGTGTCTCAGGGATTTTTCTTAAAATGAGTAGTTTTCATTTTATTCCGGGTGGATACTTTTCGCTGGGACACCCAGTATAAACAAGAAAATACCTTAAAAATACCAGCTATTGTTAACGTTAAACTAGATGTATAAGAAACAATCATAACTTCTGCAACTTCCATGAAGAAAGCAATGAAAGCCCCCAGAAGAACCTTCACTAATAAACTGCTCAGTTCATTAGAAGTTTTCGTTTGCAGTTCGGCAATTAACTTGCCGCCTTCAATGAAAACCATGAAGGGCAACAGAGACAGAATCATGAAGCATTGCATATGGTAAATCATATCGATTGGGTTCTTCATTCCAGATTTGGATTTCTGCATAACCATTTGAATGCAAGTCCACCTTAATCCACTGCACATTGATGCAATTAAGACCAACAGAAAACCAGCAACATTGAATTCCTCAGCTTTGTAAGTGAACAAGCTGAGTCCGAAAGCAATCATTAAAACAATTGCTATCAAATTGCATGACTTTTTCTCCAGTTTAAACAGTATAGCAAATCCTAAGATAAAAATGATTGTGGATGACTTAGTCATAGTATACCTGCAACAATTTTCAATTAATAAAAACGGAAAACTTAAAATTTCCTTTTTGACAAACATGGAAACGTGAATTAATTCTAATCCCCAATTGGAAAATCCAATATCAAAGCCACTGAACACACTCATGGGGGCAACAGTAATTATGTATTCCTTCCATGTTAAATTAAGTCTCTGCTTGCCATATTTTATAGATAAAAGGCTCCGAACACAGGCTGCCAGTATAAGTTTCACTACCATATGTACAAGTACTGTAGCCAAAGGATATTTGAAAGACTGCAATTGCAATTATTGTTAATAAGATTGTAATTGAATAGTATAAATGGTATTTACTTTGTAAAGCCATCTTTGGTAAAAGGTGAGTCCTATCGAAGGAGCATAGTAAATGCTGATGAGAGCACCTGTGAAAAACGCTGACCACAGGCATGTTTTTGAGAATGGTCGTTTTATTGCAGGTTCTGTTTGGTTCAATTTGTATTCTCTGTCCACTTCGGTGTCCACTCTTTCATACTTTTGGTTCTTTCGCGGTAACATATTGAAACATTTCTTGTTGGATGGGAGAAATATAAACAACAGACTAGGTTGGCAAAAAACAATCGTTTCGTCGAACGTTTTGTTGCTTTGCGCATCTATGTGGACGCGCATGTGGTCATTTTTCCTATGGTTGTGAATTAATTGTTGCGTTAAATTTGTTTGCTTTAGCTTTAGCAATCATTAATCCTACGTACGACGTTAATAATATTTTCTTTGACAAAATGTTTACAGAACCATTTGCAATTGGCAAAATTCAACTGAGTTATGAAGAAATTGTGCAGTTTGAACGGTGTTTGCTTCAAATATTGCTCAATCTTTGAGTTTGAAAGCTTTCAGGGAGTTAAAAAAGTTGCATAAATAAAAAATAATTTATTCATTTTTTTAAATATTTGTAAAAATTCTGATTTATTTACAAAGAAATTGAATTAAAAATTACCAAACATTAAAAAAAAATTAATTAGTTTTTTCATTTTCAAGTAAAAAAGTCACAACAAATAATCAGTTTAATCAGCAAGATTTATTAATAATACCAAATTAAAAAGAATAAAATCGATTTTCAGCATTAAATAGAAAATTAACACAAAAAAGAGAATGCCTTAAATAAGTAAATAAGCTTCATTTTTCTTTACTTTTTATGAGATAGAAAAACTAAATGACTAAACTCTAACTTGTTGCATCTGAGCCTGCAATTTCTGGATCTTTTCCTTGTGCAAATCTTGCTTCTTCTCTATATCCATAATTTGGCTATCACAACGTGTGATTTCCTTTTTGATGAACTCAATTCTTTTGCTGACATTCTGTTTGGCTTCCACCAGTTCGGTTTTAATCAGAATGGGGCCTACAGATTTGTAAATAACAGCTTCAGCTTTTAAAAGATTAAATTCTTCTTGCACCGTCAGGTTCTCATTGAGCTGTGCATCTAATTGTTGCCTATTTTCAATAACTTTTTGCAACTCTGCAACAGATGATTTGATCAAGTATGACCATAAAAGGAAACAAGAGATTTTTACCTTTTTGTAATGTTTTAAAATTGTCCACTTCACTTTGTAGTCTTCTCTGTGTTTCCTCGGACATTTTTCCGTACGGTTTATGTGGAATTTATTATTTTAAAATATTATTTTCAGTTATTTTTTTAAGAAATTCCGAAGAGCACGCTGAAAATGATGACAAACTTTAAAGTGAGGTTAGAATGTTCTAAAAAAAAATTAGGTTAAGTCTTTTTTTTTTAAAAAGCAAAAAAGTTTGAAAAATCAAAGAATAAAATAATGAATTCATTAAAACTAAGCTCATTATTGAAACCATTTAAAATTATACAAAGTAAGCAGATTTCATAGCCCTGAAACAATATACATTTTTAAATTTCAGCACTGACATGTAATGCAAGCAAAAAGGCCCAAGGAAGCACCAGAAATCAATGTACAAAAACCAAGAAAAAGCACAGAGGAATTAAAAGAAATGATGGCCATGATGTTACCGAAGGAACAATTCTAGTGAAACAAAATAAATTGAGATTCCATCCTGGATTCAATGTAAGAAACAAAAACTTTTTTTGTTAAAAGGTTTTTGTTTTGAACAAAAAACAAAAACCTTTTTTGTTTTTTTCAAATGACCAAAATATTATTAACAGGTTGGCTTTGGACGTAACGGAACGCTATTTGCAATGGTTCCCGGCAAAGTATTCATTACCTGTGAAAAGGTAAACTTGAATTGGGACCACACTTGGGTACAAAGATGCCATGGGCACAGAATTGGCACTGAATTTCACAAGAAATACTTCCATGTTTTACCAAAAGAACAACATCAGAACTTTCAATTGATAGATCAGATTTAATTATTGTTCAATCCAACTTATAGTAATAAATTTAGTTTCTCCGTTTTGTAGTGAAGCCAGCACTCCTTTTTTCTTCACTGAATTAGCTAATCTTCCCAGAGCAATCAATTCCGTTGGATGCAGTTGCTCATCTTGTTCCAGACATCTTACAATGTAAACGGCATGATTTGCTAATGGGTCGCCGTTATAGACCAAAAAGTCTCCTCCAAATTTTGATCCACTTGTTATGTAAAAGTTCCTTTGCCAAAGACTGGAAAAAGCTTTCAATTTAACTAGAGAAGTCCTTTTCAGTAAAGTTTCCCTTGTAACTTCCACTGTTTCTTCTGTAAATAAAAATTAATTGTTTTTGTTTTATTAAGGGAGAAAATAAAAGAGAAACCTGGTGATAAACTTTCCAAAAACAAAGGCCATACAAAATTTTCTTCAGTTATGTTAATCTTATTGAGTTCTTCTTCTAAAATCAATTCTCTATTTCTGGTGTCTCCATGTTTTCTTTTTGCTTGCACAATGTGATCCCCATAGATTTTCAACTGCTCTTTTCTCAGTTCTCTGTAAACTATGTTTTCCTCTTTTATCAAATCTTCCGTAAATTGCTTTAAATTGTCGTGGATTTTATGGTCTTTAAGGCTAATTAATTTAGCTATTCCCAGGTCAATAAGCAGAAGAGCTTCTTCTATTAGTAATCTTAAAGGTAACACTGAAAAAATGCATTTTCATTTTTTGTTTTTAGAATTATTTGAATTTTTTTAAACCTGGT
Source organism: Holobus sp. GC000080 (assembly GCA_030556065.1). Classification (NCBI taxonomy): domain Eukaryota; kingdom Metazoa; phylum Arthropoda; class Insecta; order Coleoptera; family Staphylinidae; genus Holobus; species Holobus sp. GC000080. The sequence continues at coordinate 3,950 of JASKGO010001561.1, forward strand.
GTGTATTGTGTATGACCAAATATATCTCCGACTATTCTATGTTCTTTTCTTAAGACTTCCCAATCTGTAAAAATGCAGAAATTAATAAATGTCTAAACAAAAATTCAAAAAATTTGTAAATGTTCAAGCACAAACTAACCTTTAATTTTATAAACAAAAACATTTTCGTTTTCATAAATTAAATTAATCATTTATAATGTTTGTTTTTTGGAATATAAAAAATATTATAAGCTTTGATAGGAACAACTAAATATTTAATTTATTTCGATTTGTTTAAAAATAAAATAACGTTTTTGTAGTTGACCCAGGAATTGCCCAAAATATTGATCAATACATTTACATTTACCAAATATTCACATTGAGTATTTGAAGTATGTGCAGTTGCCTATATTCGAAATTCGAAAGAAGTAATTTAACCAATAAAAATGTCGACGTAAACAATAATAAATTGAAATTAACAATAAATATTATGGAAACTAATAAAAAAGAAACCGTTTCCATTAGATATAGAGGTGGATCGAAAGTTAGCAAATTGAAGGAATTGGATTTGTTTCCAAAAATCGAAGATACCTACAAAGAATTCTCAAAAGTTGGAGGAACTGGTAATTAACCAATTGTTTTTTCTTGAATTCCTTAAATTTCCTTTATTTCTTGCAGTCACACTCCTCAGTTTTGCTCTCATCATATGGCTAGTTTATTCGGAAATCAATTACTACTTAGATAGCAAGTTTATATTCAAATTTTCACCAGATACTGATATAAATGCAAAGTTAAAAATTAATGTTGATATCACAGTAGCAATGCCTTGCTCAAGTAAGCAATCTTTACTGTTCTTTTTTTAAGCATTAAGGTAATGAATATTGTTGTTGTAGATTTAGGTGCTGATATCTTAGACTCAACAAACCAAAACACTTTCATGTTTGGTCAACTCGAAGAGGAAGACACTTGGTATGAATTGGATCAAAACCAGAAAATGTTTTTCATTAATAAACAACACTTTAATTCTTATTTGAGAGACGAATACCATGCTATTAAGGTATTGAATTGTTCAAAATAGGATTATGCTTTGAAATTTTGCTTTAATGTGAAATTGTGTTGTAGGATTTATTGTGGAAGAGAAGTTTTTCGCAAATGTCGAACGATATGCCAGCTCGCACTCACATTCCTGACCGTCCTTTCGATGCCTGCCGCATTTACGGTTCTCTGGAGCTCAACAAAGTGGCCGGAAATTTCCACATAACTGCCGGGAAGAGTCTCAATTTACCCAGAGGACATATTCATTTGAGTCCGTTTTTGTCCGATGTCGATTATAATTTCACCCATAGAATCGACAGATTTAGTTTCGGAGATCCTAGTCCAGGCATTATTCATCCGCTCGAAGGAGACGAATATGTTACCAACAACAGTAAGTTTTCCTTCATTTTTCAATCGATGGTACAAGGTGGCCATTGTCTCAACCCTTATTCCTATTACATTTTGTTACAAAAAAAAAGGCAGAATTTTTCGCTCATCGTATTTCTCCTGGTTATTCAATTATTCAAGAGAATAATTTATAAAATTTGGATATAAATTGGGCGTAAAAGTCTGCCCATTATTGCCTATTCAAACATTAGAAATTATCCATATACAGGGTGTTTCACGAGAGCGGGAGGGCATCGATATATGGAGAACTATAAAAGCGAACTTAATTTTTTCTTTTCCATTCGTAATTTAAGCAAATGCTTCATTCTCGGAAAATATTTTCGACTTTATGTTATTTCCGGTTATACCGGATGTTGCTACTTCTTTTTTTTATGGAACACCCCAATTTAAATTCATATTATGATTCCTTACTAAAAATAAAGACGATTTTATTCATTTTTTTTTCTATCGTAGTTACTTTTTGAAAAATCGTCCACTTCCGGTAATTTTTGATAAAATTCGTGCCTCGGTAAAAAATCAGAACTTTTTTATTATAAAAGTTAATTAAATGATTCTTTTTGTAAATTATTCCCAAGGAATGAGTGCATAAGATGCAGTTATTTATTGTAACACTCATTGAACAGGGTGTCCAAAAAAAAAACTCAGAAAAAATGAATTAAAAAAAAAAACGAAATAACTTCATTATTTTAAATGGAACCGTCCATAAGTTATTTATTATTTAAATTAAGCTTAAAAAGACCTTTAAGAAAAGTATACCTTCGATATATCTATCAAAAATACTTTTTATGTTATTAAAAAAAACGCACATTTTTAATTATACCACCTATTGAGACATCGTGTATAATTGAAAATAATTTAAATATTTCGCATTGCAGACATGATTTTGTTCCATTATTTCATCGAAGTGGTTCCGACCAGTGTGAAAACATTTCTGCGTCGTGTGGAAACTTATCAGTACAGTGTTAAAGAATTGTCAAGACCTATAGACCATCATAAAGGCAGTCACGGAATGCCCGGGATATTTTTCAAATACGACGTTTCAGCCTTAAAAGTAACAATCAGCCAGGAACGAGACAATTTGGTAACTTTCCTGGCAAAACTCTGTTCGATCGTCGGAGGAATTTATGTTTGTTCAGGTTTGTGTTAAGCCATGCAACTAAAAGTTACACCCATTCATTGGAAAACTTAATAAATAATTTCTTTATTGCAGGTATCCTAAACAATTTAATTTTGTTCGTGACTGATTTAGTTATGTGCCGTTTCCATTTGAAAGAAAAAGAACGCCCTTTTGTTTCGAACGAGAAACCGGTCAATTTGGTGACGAGTGCAAAGACGCCGGATGTAGCCAATATAATTCCTGTTCAATTTACATGATGGTTTTTGTGATTTTTAGTGCTCTAGGTATTAAACAGTTTGTTGAATTTGCTGTGGAGGTGCGACTATTGTGAGCTGTGAGTAATTTTTTTGTTCTTTTTTAGAATAAAGTAATTGTCCATAAAAATACTAGAATTGTCGTTGCTAAATTTGAACAGTGGCTTCCGCTCGATTCGTCCACTGGAATCACATTGTTTTCCGGATCCGTTTGCAGAGGAGTTATGATTTCTTCTTTTAGATCTGAAACAATTTAGATTTTGTTTTAGAGCATGAAGTAATTAATTTAAATTTAATTTTTTTTTCTTTTGAAATAACGGTTAACTGTTGCATTTTTAAATATGTTCTCTTTAAAATATTAAAAAAAAAATGCTTTTACTTGTGAATAGATAACTTAAATGTAATATTAAAATGGTCCTTTCAATGTTAATTTGTTGATTGCTAACCATTTTATTATTAATTTTTTATTCTCTTATTCTGCCAACTAGAAAAAAATCTAAAAACTAATTCTCAGTTATCCGGTTCGGCAACCATATGAGCAAAAACATTTTTATTAGCGCGAAATTAAAAATTTCTCAGTGTTTGTACATAATTGAATATCACGAAACGAGTTGTGTTGTGAAGGGTTTTAACGCCGAGTGAATTTGCTGCTAATAGAACGAATAAGATAATGTTTATTGAACATATTGAAGATTGAATAATCAAAGTAACAAATTTGGCATATGAAACGTCAGAATGCATGGTTGTCAATACTAGAAACCCAAAAATTACTAGAAAAGAACTAATTTCATCAACATAATAATCCTAACCCACTAGATCTGGGGCATAGCGGGGCATAGTTTACATCACGAGCGGTGTTATGGAAATAACACAACGCATAATCATTGGCATAATCGTAAAACATCTCATAATGCAATGACTTGCCAAAAAGGCAAAAAGTAATACGATTATTACTCAATTAAATAGTTGGTGTGCATAAATGTATTAATTATGTCATATCAATCAAAGCTCTTGATATTATTTTTAAAGAAAGAAAAAAAAAAGAAACTAACCTGCACCAGCAGTGGCAAATCTTAAAATAGGACTAGCTTTGGACCATCCGTACCGATTTCTGGATACCAGAAGTGCTTCGTAAATGGTCTTCTCCTTCAATCCCTTGATGGTGTATTTTTTGGAATAAACGGGTCCCGAACTGGAACTATGTTCAGTAGGAATAGTCAACTTGGTCCAGTCGGGTTTATTGAATACAAATTTCGCTTTGTACGGCCTAAACCACAAATTGTATTCTATAATAGGCGTATAACTATCAACTTCCCAAATCAAAGTGTACGAATTTGTTGATTCTAAATTCTTGTCATCGGTGCGTTTGAAAACGCCAGGATTAGGAACTCCTACCGAAACAATTCATAATTTTTTTTGAAATAAATTATTAAGGTACATCAAATACAATTAAAAATTAAAAAAAGAAAAAGAAAACAATTGAAAAATATGAATACCTGAAAGTTGTATTTGAACTTCTCCTTGGCCCAAATCATTGGTGGCCCTGCATGTGTAAATACCAAAATCGCTTCGTTGTACTTTGCGTATCAATAGAGTGTGCTTATCGCCGTCCACAATCGAGACGACTCTGTTATCCAACGGCACTAGGATTTCTCCCTTTAACCAAGCCACCGCGGCCTGCGGGTCAGCGGAAACGCGGCATTCTATTTGAGCAGTCAGACCCGGAGCCGTGTGAATCCAAGATCTGGATGCCATCAATTCAGGAGGATCTTAAACAAGTCAAACTTTATTGCTTTTTTGTTTTCTAACTTTTTAACGTTATTAACTATTTTATTTTTTCTTTATTTTTTACTTTTTTTGTTAAAAATGGAACCTTGAAACTTTTTATTCATAATTTTTTGTTGTTGAAGTTTTATGAATAAAGTGGTGGAAAAATTAGAATAAAAAATAAATAAATATTAAAGGTAAATCATAGTAAAATTCTTACAAATGACGTTAAGTTCAATTTGGGCCTTAACAGCTTCGCCGACTCCGTTAGCGGCTGTGCATTCGTAAATGCCGGCCAAATTCTTATCGGAAGCTGTGAATTTCAACAGTTCCCTATTGTCTATCAGCTGCATATCTTCGCCCTTTGATTTCCACGTAATTATTGGATGCGGGACTCCTGTTGCTTTACAAGACATTCGAACTTCTTCACCTAGCTTGACCTCCAGAAAGCCCTCAATTGGGTCTGGCTCCACAGAAGGGGGATCTAAAAAACCGTCATTCTTATATCATTGTAATTGTACTCCAGTACAAGTAATCAATGAATAGGATGGTAATTTACTAACAATCAAGCATTTAATAAGAAGTTACAAGTGTCATTCATATATTGAATTATTTTCAGTTTTAACACTTTATTATCAATTATCACTATCATCTTAATGGAAATATTATTTTAAGATTTGTATCTTTAATCATTTTCTCCAATTTGCATATTATTTTTTTTTAATTTTATTGAAAGCTTAAAAATGTTGAAATAATAATTTAACAATTCTGTATTAACATATAAAAGAATAATTAATAAGTTTTCAAAAATATTTAAAATTTTCGCAAAAATTAAAAACTTTTAAGTATTTATACAAGATAAAATAATTATTCTAATGAAAATGCTAACGAAGGTTTTAAGTTAACTTTAAGTATTATCAATTTATCAATGATTTTATGTGATTAGTAATGACTTATTTAATCGAAACTTAGTATCTTTGAAAAATATTCCTTTTTTTTTAAATTTAAGTCTTAAATGTTTGGTTGAATGAGGTCAAATATTTAAATTGAAGTAACTAAAATTTGAAAATTAATACTGTGCAAAATCCATAGAGCATCCGGAATATTTCCAACGTAATAACGATAATTTAAAAACCCTTTGCATAAGAAATGATTTTCTTTTTCTACAGAATAGTTAATCATTAATTAATAAAAACCGAAAATACAGGGTGTCCCAGCGAAAAGTATCCACCCAGAATAACATGAAGACTACTCATTTTATGAAAAATCCCTGAGACACGTCAATTTTTGTTGTTAGGGGGACATCTTTTGGAATATTTCGTTATGGGGTAACAGTAACCCTCTGCCCCCCACGGCCCCCGACTTAAAAATCTTAAATGGCATGGGGGGTCGAGTGACCCCTCATTTTAAAGAGAATATATTTTTCAATAAAAACCGCATTAAAATCAGTTCAATAGTTTTGTTGTAATTAATTATTGAAATTGATACAAATTGCCTATTTTGCCTTGTTTTCAGATTCCAATAATAACTTCGTAACCAAGGAAACATTAAAACCTTAAGTGGACACCCTGTATAAATCCATAACGAAGGTATATAAAAAAAACTGTTTATTGTACCTGAGGTGTTTCAAAATGAAATTAAAAAATAAATCGAAAAAGGGTTATTTTTTCTTTAATCTGGTATAAAATTCTAATCTTGCAATAGTTCTCATCCAATTTCATTGTTATTTTTTTATATAAACATTTTTTATCGGTAAAAAATCCTGATCTTGCAACATTTCCCAACAAATTTCATTAATTTAATTTTTTTGAAGTATAAAAAAAAGCATGCTTGGGGTCAAAAGAAGATTTTTTAATTATTTTTTTTTTTATAAGAAATATTATTAAATGTTCATTAAATAAAGTAAAAAATAATTTTTAATCGATTTCATTAAAGAAGGATTTTTTTAATTCCTATGAAACAAACAGTCAAATGTTTTAATCTTTTTTGGTCAAAAGTGTACTTTTTTAACTCCAGCTAATCAAAAGGATATCGTTTTATAAATTTGTATCAAAAGGGTACATTTTTTTAATTTTAAATATTAATCGCAAAAAGGCTTTTTGCGAATCCTTTTGCCTTTAATAAATTAACAAAAATTTATTTATAAAAAGCATATCTGAAAATAAACCATGTATTAGCTCTATTGCCAAAAAATATAATAAAAATTTAAAAAATGAAAAGACTTTTGAAACAAGTTATTTCAAGTTGTAAGCTTACAAACACCCGAGATCCCTATATTTTAAATAAAAGCGGCTCCACGCACGTTTATAAAAACATTCCCTTGCTCCCTCAGCACATTTTTATCAAATTCAAACTGTAGTAAAAACTTAAACAACATTTACTTAAAATTACATAACAAAATATTGAACATTCAAAATAAAAACGTTTAAAGTGAAAAGTTTTATAACAACTTCTAAAGTTATCGAAATAAAACAGTTTTAAATATTTTACAATGACAGTTGTAAATGAATGTAATCACTAATCAACGAAGCAATTAATTTAAAAAGATTAATAGAAAAGAAAAGAAAAAAATGAAACTTACGAAGTACTTCAATGGCATGCACCTGCTTGACACTGCCCCAAGGATCAGGACGCACAATTTCGCAAGTGTACTCAGCAGTATCTTCCGGTTTAACAGCGCCCACTTCCAACGACCCATTAGGCCACAATTTGAACCGTTCCGGAGGAACCAATTGCCCGTTATCCGCGAATAACACATCATTCTTGTACCATCTTATAATCGGATGTGCTGCACTTTCTAAATTAAAAGATCAAAAATAAAAACTAACATCAAACAATAAAAACAAAAAGCAAAAAAACAAGATTTAAAAAAAAGAAAGCAAAAACAAAATGAATAATGCAGCTGCAGCACTTAACAAGCTAACATTGCCTGCAATTATAATCACAATAATCAATCGCAGTAATTTCGAAGTCAATCTAATTGTCTCCGCTTAAAATATTAAATTACACAGTACTACTACAATTAATTACCATCATCGTTGACTTGCACGTAACAAGGAAGCAGCACGGAATTGTTCTCGTGCGCTTTCACGGTGGTGGGTAAACTCTTGAACTGAGCTTTCGGCACTTCCGCTTCGTCGCCTTCGCACTTAATTAGCATCACAGAATTAAGCAAAAAGAGAATTAAAGCTAGGCGCGACATCGCGATTAGCTGGACGCATCTAATATGTTAGTGCGAGCGCACCATGTAACGCTGTTCGGCACCAATTGAAAAAGACATCGAGGGGCTAGTGCTAGTCGTTCGATTCATTCAAAGCCGCACTCATACAGCCACATTCAACAACATTCAACGACAACTATTCATTATCAATTAGGGATCTTTGCGCTGGTTCGCTCTCTCCAACTAACTCTCTTCTGCATTGCATCTCTGCTCTCGCAGTGCATGCTGAAAGCGCAACGTTAACGTGGTTGATATCTTTGCTTTCGATGCATTTATTAGTTTTCGTATTTATTTAACGTTGGCTTTTATTGGCTCCTCGGTTTGCGTGTTAAGCAATTAATTTAAGAAAGTAACAGTATTTCTTGGTTTGTTTAAAATAAATTGTAGTGTTGGAGGAGTGGAGCATCAGGTCCATAAAAGGCCCATCATTATTTCATTAAAGGCATAAAGGTTAACACGTAGCGAAGAATCAACTGGTATTATATTCCAATTGCTCTAATTGGATTTATTTAAGTGTCGTCGTTTTTCGTATTGTGTGCTATCGCTTTATGTTGGGCCTTTTTTATGGTCCTTGCATTGAGAAATTGACCGTTTAGAGCGTTTACGAATTAAGCTGATTGTTAAACAAAACAAAAATCTATTTGTGGCACAAAAATTATCTTCGGGATACAAGAATTAGCTTATTTGTTTGATTTTTAATCATTATAGGTCTTTGTTTACCATTCATTAGTTTAAGTGTTTAAATTATAAAATATTTAACTTTTTCATGATTAAATTTAGTAAAATTTGATTGGTTCATAACAAGCATTACAAAATTTTCGGTTTAGATTTAAATTTTATTGCTTGAATTTTCACAAATTGTTATTAAAACAGTTTTTTTAAATTCTGATTTTTTATACTATTAATAAAAAAAAAATAAAAAAATCGAATAATGCAAAGAAAAAATAAAATAAAACTAAACAAACTTTTTGAAGAGAATTCTTCAAAAATTGCATTAAATTTGAACTGATGTATCAGTTCATTTTTAGGTTGTCTAAAATAAAAATAATGTAAAAATAAAAACAATAAAAAGAAAGAAACGTTATAAACACTTCAAGAATTGCTATCATTACCATTACAAAAGTTAAATTTAAAATTATTATCAGATGGCTTAAAATGAAAGTCTAAATTTTCCTGCTTAATGTCCATTGGTTCTGAAGATTCACTTTTAATTTTATCCATTGGTTCTGAAGAATCACTTATAATTTTATTAACATCAGAAACTTCTAATTTCTCCTCCTTAGTATCCATTGGTGCTAAAGGATCAATTCTAATGCCAGAATCTTTATCTGCAGCAAAATTAAATCTAAAGTCTTTATCACCAGAGAAAATCAATGATTTCTTAATAAATGTCGACTTGTTGTTTGTTTCCATAGGTTTCACACTCATTCGGCTGTTCACTGTAAAAATAAATACCAAAAAATCATTAAAACTAATCAGTGAAATCAGAAAAACAAAATCTTATATCAAAAGAATAAAAGATATGATTTTCAATTACCTGATTGATATTTCTTAGCTTCTGCTTGCATTTTAGCTCTGTAATCTCCAAATGTTGTTCTCATTACTGTCCTTTTCTTAATAATAGGTTGACTGTTGTTCATCAGAATATTCATTACTTTTGTATTTTCTTCAACTGCAAAAAAAAAATTAATTAAAATATATTAAAATTTATAGGTCAGGTAATTATAAAAATGAGTTACAAGTTTTAATTAGATTACCTTGCTTGGAATTTAATTTCCCACTTTTAAGAGCATTTTGCAACTGTTGAATACACCAGCAAAGTTCTAATTCGAATTTTTGAGCAGCCTCAGAGTTCGGATCAGCAGCATCCAAGACATTTGAAGTGGACTCTACAGCATTTGGTTTTTGTGGAAGGTTTTTAGTATTGGTCCTTGTAGGTAGGTGCTTTTTACGGACCATTTCTTTATAATTTATTAATATTAATTAGTATAATTAATTAAACAAGCTTCTTAAAGTATTGGAAACAAATGAATGAGGATTTACCTAACCTCAATTATTTTTCGAAAATAACG
>JASKGO010001566.1:0-11129 GCA_030556065.1 Holobus sp. GC000080
CTGTACACGACGTATTTTATAGCTCACAACTGATTCTTGCGCTTCCTGTTGCTGTTGACTATCCGGAAGTTCAGTAGTTGAACCCGTCCTCAATCTGATCTTAGGACGTTGTCTCCTCGGATAGACTCGTTGTGGAGGTCTATGTGATGCTGGAATTGTCGCCCTTGACTGACTTGTTGACTGCAGAGGTCGTCTTGTGGTAGATAAACGCACACGACCTCTTGTACGAGGTTTTGAAGTCGTTGTTGTTGTAGTTGTCATTACAAGTTCTTCAGTGTGTTCTTCGTCTACTTTCTCTTCATTTGTAGGAAGTGTTGTTCTTTGTAGTATTGGTTTTTCTTTTGGAATTTTAACTGGTTGATTATCTTCAAAATTCCTATTGGGTTTGCTATCAATATAAGGTCTTTTAAGAGGTAATTCGTCTTCATCTTCATTGTATTTACTACTAATAAGATGTCTTTGAGTGGTGCGTTCAATAGTTTTGTATTTAGAGTAATCTATTGAAGTTCTAGGAGTATAACTTTTAACATCAGGTAAAGAATCGTCTTCGATATCGGTACTGGCATCATCCATTTTTGAAGCAAATTGCCCCCCGGGTGAATTTTGAGCTTTGGTTACCACCGGCGAATCAATTTCTTCCTCTACTTCTTCATCTTCATCATCATCTTTTGGTTCAACGTCTCTGCTTTTAGTTTTGGATTCCACTTCCGGATCTTTATAAGTCTTGTATGTTGAATCCGAATGCAATTGTTTGATAAATTTCAGAAATTCCGGAGGTTCATGACTAACTACTTCCGTTGGTTTCTCAGTAGTGGTAACTTCCTTAGGATCAGGATCATTAATTACTTTATAGTTGGGATCACTTTTCAATTTTTGCAGAAAATCAACTAAAGTGGGTCCCTCTTTCCGAACATCTTTCAGGAAAACAGTTCTATGTACTTTTGGTTTTTTAGTGGTAGTGGTAGTGGAAACATCTTCAATTTCTTCATAATCTTCATCGACTTCTTCAGCTTCTGAAATTCTAGGTGTAGTTGTTTTATCGTAAACTATACGTCCACTTTCAGGATCGTAATGATAACTTGTGTGCCTATGAGGAACATAATCATCTTCTTCATCCGACGAAGATTTCGTAGATTGACGTCGGATTTCAGTATAACTTTTAGAGCTTCTCTTCCTTCTTTGTACAACTCTATGATTTAACCAATCACGTCGCTTCAAAGAATTATTGTTAAGAAAGTCCGAATATATCAAAGGCTTTTCAATGGTTAAAGGAGGTTTCATACCAGCTACCAAATATCTGTTCATTGGAACATCAATTGTACTGTACAAACTTTCAGATTTCTCCAAACCCACAAAATGATTCTGGTAAAGTTCGCTGGGAACCACAGTACCAGCCACTTCTTCCTTTGTATCATAATAACTTATTTGAGGATACAGTTTTTGATTTGTAGTAGTAGGCTTAATTCGAATTTTTGGAAAAGGTCCTCTTATTCTTTTGTGGGGTTTATTAGGCAAGAAATGTTTGGCAGCTTCGCTGGAAGATAATTGATTATCCAATTGATTCAACTTGGTACTGTTTTGAATGTGATTTATAACATCCGAGAAGACATTCAATTGTTCGCTTGGTTTTATTTGATTCTTGTAGTACACCTCACTAATGGAACTGTCTCCTAAGGATGGCTTGACGGTGGTGTACAAACTCACTTGCTCCAAAACATGTTGCTTCAAATACGGCAAATTTAGATCATAAAAGTTCTTTTTGTAAGTTTTATGACCAATATTATAGTATGAAGAATAAGGTTTTACGTACTTGTACGGACGTCTTCTTCTTTTACGCAGCCTTAAAGCTTCAGCTTCAGGCAACTGTTCCTCTTGATTCAAAGTTACCAAAATTGTTTCGGTTGTGGTAGTAGTGGGAACCTCTTCATCAGGTTTAGTTGTTATAATTTCAGTTTCTGAAAAAATTGGAATCCAATTATTTACCGATTTCCCACTGCGAGTTTTATTCTTTGTAATTTTAACATTTTTGAAAATATCTTCAGGAGGTCCCACTGTTGGTTCCTTAAACAAAGGATTATCTAGCGGATCTTCACCGAATAATTTTGCTTTGTAACAATCAATTTTGTCGCCCAAATTTTTCAATCTGGGCAGTTTTGGATCATTTACTTCCGAACTAGGATGTTCTTCATTTTCCAAATTTTCTAGTTTTGCAGGCAAAGGATTCACCTCTTTCTCTACTTCTTCACATTCGTGCTGTTTTACTAGATCATAAAAAGCCAAATCTTTACCTTTCTTCACAGGAATGTCTTTGAAATCCTGAGCGTAATTCAACGGAGAGTCTTTGTGGATTCCTTCCATTCCGTAATAAGGATACTTGTTTTCTTTCCTTTGAACTCCTGGAAGAAACACTGAGGGTTCATGAACAAAATCTTTAGATACATTGATTTCTTCTATGTTTTCAGAAACATTTTCATTACTGTGTCCTTCATTTTGAGAATCCTCTGATCGTTTCCTCCGTTTCAACTTGTGCTGCTGCTTTTCTTCAGCTTCCTTCTCCTCTCCAGCATGATCATAAGCTCCATCTTCGTATCCTTCTTCGGTATAAACCGTGTGAATCCTCGTATCTTTAACAATTTTCCTCAATCTGGGCTCTAAAACACTAGCGGGAAGATGCTGCGTGTCTTCGTGATGTCTCACTTGCGCAAACATCCTAATAGGGGTAAAATCTTCGGCTTCCTCTTCAGCTTCATCATCGCTTTCGTGATTTCCGTAATTCTGATGTCCTTTATTTTGCTTCAGTTGAATCTGCGTAACCGTGCCGTGATTCTGATGGTTTTCCGGGTGAAACTTATCTTTAAAGTAGTTCTTCTGACTGTGAAACACTTCGATTCCATCTGAATCCTGTTCTTCTTTCGGTTCATCGGCATCGCCATCGCCTTTGTACTGTTGGCCATCAATGGGGAAACTCTGCTTTAATTTCTCTCGGGTTTTCAATTGGTTTACGTGCTCCTTGTACTTATTGCCGTAAACGTTTCTGTTGCCGTTGGCATCTTTGAGCCAGGAATTTTGCTGCTTGAGTGGAAAGTAATACGATGACGGCGGAGTGGAGAGTTGCCGGTGAGGTCTGCGGAATCGTTGGGCGTTTCCAATTTGAAGAAAATTGCAGCACCAAATTGCCAGCAACAAGATCCGCAATTCCATAATTTCACTTCATTTTATGTGTACTACCTGAAAACGCCACATTTTAATATAATACAAACTGCTGCCAATGCTGAATGGTAAAATTTAATAGCCGTTACTGTAACGTGGTTTTCATTACTTAATTTTGCACTTTCTTTTCTCGCAAAGAATACGAAAGCAATCAAGCGTGTAATTTAATAGATTATACTTTCTGATTAATAACAAAAAGTCAATGGGATTATGCAGAAAAATACACAAAAAGTGCTAGTAAAAGTTGCTCTTTTTTTAAAATATTACCATAAAAGTTGATTCATTTAATTTTCACCGGTATATTTAGTTTCCATTTAAATGAATACAAGGTGATTCATTATTAAGTTATTTTGGCTTTTACTGAATCTATAAAAAGCTTCTAAATTTTTTTTAAGTAAAATGAAAGAAATAACATTAAATTATTTCTAATTCTGCTGGGTACTTTGATTTAAAAATTATTGGTTAGATATATTTCTTTTGTTTAATTGGAATGATATAATTTTTAAATATAAAAAAGTTACTAATTAATTCATGTTTATTATATTAATAAATGAAATTTTAAAAATGTCTTTATACAATAAACAAATTGAGAAATTAAACAAAATTAAATTGTAAAACAACTTGAAAGTATTTTCAATTTTTCAAGTAAATGTATTTAATATTTATTATAACGTTATGTATTTTTTAACAGATTATCAGATTGAATAACTCCTTATTTATTATTATTATTAGACTTCTAGAATTAAATTTAAAAAACGAGAGACTTCTAAAATTAGAATTAAACAAATTAATACAGTAAAAAAGAACAAATAAACTAACAAAAAGTTGGAAAGTATTTAAATTGCATTCTAAAAATAAAAGATATGTAATAAAACAAAATTCTTTTGTATAAAATCGATGTAATTTTAACTTTGTTTGTTTTTTTGCAAAAATTTATTAATTATTTTTTATATAAATCGGAATTTTATTTTTATTTGGTATTTATTCATCATTACAATATAACATTACATAATATTGTATTTTAAAGATTTAATTAACAATATAATTTTGAATTGTTTATAAATTTACTTATTGTTTCTTTTGGGTGGTTCGGTTTTATTTCGAAATTTTGTTTCTTCTTCTTCTTCCTTATTTTTCATTTTTAAACCATAGCTTAGTTGTCAGTCTTCAATATATTCTATTTTGCATAAGTGATATAAAAAGTCATTTGAAAAATTGTTTAAGGGGTTGCTTGGGTGCCTTATTTTAGTTATTTTCCGAATCGAGCAAATTTTTGAAATATTTTCAGTATTTTATTTTATTTTACAACTTTTTTTATATTTTTAAATTGCTCCACTATTTACTGTAAAAAAAAAACGATTTACACGTTTATAGGATTTATTTTCCCAAATAGTTAATTAACAAAAGTAAATGAAAATAATATTTAAATATTAATTATTAAAAATAAATATAAAAAAATTCTTAAAATACTTTTAATTACACTGATAAATTTGCTTTGCTGAGCGCGCGAAATTTAAACAAAAAATCAAATTTATTTTAGTCATTTTTTTAAAATTGAATTTCTTATTAAATTATGTTTTAAGATATTTTTATATGGGTGGTTAAAATGTTTTAATAATAAAAACTGAACTAATAAAAAAATATTACATTTATTAAAATAAAATTATAATCGTAGCCAATAACTCTATACATTTTAGAAAAAGAAAAAAAATATAATAACTTTTTTTTGCCACATAAAATTGAATCTTTAAAAAATCAATTATAAAAAAATCATTTTTACTATCCTTTCATTATTTTTCTAAAAAAATAACTTTTTACAATTCAATTAATTAAAAATTGTTGTTGTGACATTTTATTGTGTTTTTTTATTGATTTGTTTAAATGATCGTACGAAAAAAAAAATCTTTTTTTTTTTTATTGATGCGCTTGGGACTATTTAATTGGATTAAATTGAATAAAATTAAATTATTTTATTGCACAGGGTGATTCATTGAAATTGTTCAGTGAAAAAAATAAAAAAAATTAATTAATAAAGTAAAGTAGAAAATTCAAATTAATTAAAATTTACTTATAATTCGAAAACTTCTTTTTATTTATTAAAAAAAAATCTGTATTTTATTATTTTAATTTTAAATTAGGACTTAAATTATAAATTTAAAAAAGTAACAAATAAAATTCTGTTGGTAGAACTGAATCCATCTCAAAAATAATTTAAATAATTTTCTAATACATCTGAAAACGTATTTGAATTAATATTCAAAAACTTCCAAAATATGTTTTTCAGTTCTTAAAATAGGAATCATTTGTTTAATTCATAAACTAAAATAAACAAATAAAAATATTTGAAAATTTGTATTAAATTAGCGTCAAGAAAATTAATATTTCTTCATTGCATCGAAACAAGTAACAAAGATGAACACCCTGTATAAAAATTAGTAGTTTAATTTGTAGAAAAGCAGAAATAACAAAACGAAAATGAAGTAAAGCGTGCAAGTGGCGTAGTAGTTTCTAAAAAAATGCCAATTTCAAGGCCCCACTTTGCATTTCTTCTCTAAAACCAACCGTAGAACATTAAAATGTATATTGTACTCTATTAGCGCAGCAAAAGGAAATCGATGTCATCTGTAAAAATCTAGGACACCTTTATAATGACTCTTTTTTTTTTCGTTCTCCTTAATAACGATAATTGTTGTTGTCTTGTGCATTTTTATTGTCGCTTGTTAAAGCGCGGTAATTAATTTTCGCTTTTCAGCAGCCCCGGCTACAGCTACCAGCTACACTAACAAGTAATTAGCTTATTAAGTTCACTCGAGCGCTTAAGCCATATCGCATTCAACGGATTTCATTTAATTTCAAAATTTATTCTTTTAATTTATGGAAATTAATAACAAATAAGCAAAACACTTTTTGTTTTTTCGCATTATTAAAAGTGGGCAATTGGAATTATTTATTTTATTTAATTAATGAAGAAATTCTAAATTTAAAATTGAAATTAATTAATTACTAATTAAAATTCCTTACCATACTTATAAAAACAACTTTCCTTGACTTTTAAATTACAAAATTAATAAATCAACTTTTTGATTTTAATAATTTCTATTAAAATTTATAAACCACTTTACTGGTAACTGGCAAAATAAATAATTAATTAATTTTTTTTTAAAGCAAATTAAACTCACCAGCAAAATGTCACTTTAAATATCCTCTCCATGAGTAAGATATTTGTAAAATTATAAATGCAAAGTGCACTGTTGAAGTTAAACACATTCACATAAATGCTTTGCTGAAGAACTAAGCATGAGTCCGGTTTGTAGTCCTACTTATCAAGTGTTTCCTCTTCTTCTGCGCAGCGCTCTTGGTTATTAGTTCTATGGTTCTACCTACCATCGAAGAACTGAGTTTATCCACCTGCTTGCCTACTGCTGCCACCGTTCTAATGTTCGTTTCCTTCAAATTACGACTATCACTTTCACGTTAATGTCGCTAATTTCGCGCCGCGCACTCAAACAACGCTCTTCCAACTTCCAACTTCCAACTGCCAACACTTAACTGCACCGTTATTCAATAACCAATGACAATTAAAACGTTTGTTTCCAAATCGAATAAATTAAACCGTTCTGGAGATTAATCTGTTGTTTATTGGTTTTTATTTGCAATATGTAATTTCAATAATTTCGTTTAATTGTCTCCCATTATTTTAATGCAATAATAATAAACCTTTAAATACTATTAAGTGGCCACTTATTATCATAACGGGATGAATAATTTATTAATTTTATGGATTTTAAAGTTGTAAGATTAACTATTGCAATTGTAAAATTAATGGTAAATTTATGTAGTACCGATGGGTAGAAATTTGGAACAAATTTTATACAGTTGCCATCTGTTATTCTGTTTTAAGATGTTCTCGATTCAATTAGTTGATATAATTCAGATTGAAGTGTTGAAAATGGGACTAAAAAAATACGAAAAATATTGTTTTCTTTTTGTTTTTATACTGGGTGTTATTTTTGCGAATTAAGCCAAAGGTATTTCGGTAAATTTTTCAGTTAACAAATGAACTAAATGAATTTTAAAAAATCCAATGCCAATAAACACATAATTTCACTAATCTTTTTAATTTTTCTGACTTTTAATTTGGCTGGAAACTGCATTAACAATTGATTTTTTTGATGGAACATCCGGTATATTATTAAAAGGTAGCATTCATACAAAAATTTTCCGATTTTCCGAATTAATCTACTTTTCTTTTTAATTGTTTTTTGCTACGTAATTTGGCAATATTTTTCTACCACTGCTTTTATTCTTTTTATTCTTTATTCTTT
The DNA here is from genome assembly GCA_030556065.1 of Holobus sp. GC000080. Lineage (NCBI taxonomy): Eukaryota > Metazoa > Arthropoda > Insecta > Coleoptera > Staphylinidae > Holobus > Holobus sp. GC000080. The sequence goes on from JASKGO010001566.1 coordinate 7,536, forward strand.
GCTTTTCATAGTTTCCATAAATATAAATATAAACTTTAAATCATTGTTTTGTAATTAATTAATTCATAAACCTATAATCTACTTTGATTTTCACAAAAAAATAATAAAATTAAACACAAATTCGATTTTAAAAATATTTTGTTAAAAATTAGTGAAAAAAGTAGGCTTTTACTATTCCAATTAACGAAAAAAATTAAGATTCTCAACAAAATATATACTTTTTGTAATAAAAATTCAATTTTTCCTAAATTAATTAGTTCTCATTGACTTTTTATTTGCGTCAATTAGCCTCCATAACAAAAATTATTTAAAAAAAACAAATTTTTTGTTTGTTTTCAGGATAATTCGTGAACCCAGACAAATATTCAATTTTTTATAAGTTAAATACAACAACCTGTAAACTAAAACAATATCGAAGCAAAAAAAAATCTTAAATTAAAATAAATTTACTTAAATTAAAAATAATTTCAAGTTTCAACAAACCAAAAGTTTAAATCTGTGAAAATAAACAATTGATTTAAAAGCTTAATTCTAAAATTTCCAAAATTCAAGGGAAAAAATGAATTCCTCGTGAAATTTTAACGTAAATAGGCTTTTCCGCGTGAAAATCGGTCAATTTTTAGCAATTTACAACATTTGCTTTCATCGCTTTATACAGGGGCATCCATAAACAAATATATGCAATTGGAAGACCCCTAGCGGCCAAAAAAGGGATTCTAAAAAGTGACAGTTGCCGTCCTTAAATAAGGTTAGATACGCATAAGAAAATTGTAAAAATTGGATGAAAATTGGTGCAGTCGTTACATTGACCTACTTTTCACTTAGTTTTTGTGACAACCTGTATATTTAGTGACGCTAAGTAGTCTTTAAATAGCGCGTGCCATGAGATCTACATCTGTAGCAGGTGCAATTGGGGTGCAGTGCATGTAATTGATATCCCAATGGAATGTGCCCACGTGATCCAGCGGTGGGTGGAAACCATATTAGAAATGTTTTCCATTTCGGCCACCGCAGCAAGAGGGCGCTAATGAAGTTTTACTATGCATAACCTATAAAAATTTCTGTTTTTTCACGATTTTAGTGATTTTACATTAAAATAAGTGTTTATTTTGTTTAAAAACTGTATGTAAGTATTATAAACAACCTTCTATTTAATATTTATTTGTATATTTAACAAACAAGTTTCCAAGTTACGATAAAAAATCAAATAGGTGAGCAAGAAAGTTTTTTCAGTTAAGAATGCAATGTTAAAATACAAAAATACACTAAATCTATTATTTAATAATTTAATAAAACAGACCAAGGCATTTTTTATGATAAACCGGAAGTCAAAATGATATTTTAATAGGGTAAAATAACTTTTGTAAAGTTTTAATTTGCCAAATCAGAAATAATTGCAGAATAGCAAAAATGACATGGGCGTATTATAAACAGTTTCAACTTTTATTTATTATTTTATTATAGTTAAATTATTATTTGCACACGACAAATATTTGTATTACATTACACATTATAAAAAACTGTTATAACAATAATGCATCGATAACAGTACACTTTCTAATCTTGCAATTCCATCAGAGCAATGTTCTTCTCTTTTTTCAAACTGATTTTCTGGTCGGTGACTAATAATTCGTTTCGCAGTTTTCATTCAATGAATTCCGCTTTTATTATTATTAATTCCAATAATTTACCGGGCGACACGAAATCGATGCTAATTTTCCGTTAAAAATATATTTTCATCGTTATTTCAATTGATTATTTATTAATTTACAAAATACTGCTGACCAATCTATTTAAACTGTGTTGCAAAGATTTTATTCTCTTTGAAACTTTTGCAAAATATATTGTGTCATCTTTATTGGAGTAGCCAAAGCGCAGAGCATAGCAGCAGAAGCCTGGACTGGCAAAAGTGTGCGCTAAAAATCGATTTTGCTGCCCTTCAATCCCAATCTCCACTCTACTGCCACCAAGTGACCAAGCACACTTCCCGTCAGTTATAACATTTACACCAAGAGGTTTGGTTGTGTCTGACTCATAGCAAATTAACGTAAGTTCCCTCTAATATTACAAAAATCGCAAAATCAGCAGAACTGCTCGTTGTTTCATTCCTGCTAAGCTTCATAAACCAAATTGCTTTTTGCATTACTCTTTAACCTATATTTAATTCGGCTGTTATGTAAGTTATGTAAGGCACTAGATCAGTAGAATATATGTAAGCTGATTCATTAGTATTTTGTAACCTGTTACATAAAAAGCTTTCTTCTGAAAAGTTAAGCTTTAAAAAACGATACGAAAAAGCGTCATAATTATTAAAAAATCCATGCAATTTTCGATAATAATGTTGGAATTTTCATCTGGGTCCATTCCGCAATACCCAAATACAAAGGGCGATCCGTATTTTTCCGAACGAACTATTTAGATTTGGCTATGTGTCACGGGACCCACGTGTTTGACTTTGAAACCATTTTTAAAGCTTAAGCTCATGCGTAGAGCGCTAAAGTCGCACGTGCGCCTTGCCATTATCGCACTAGAAGGCGCCAAACACAAACAGAATTCAAGGCCAGCAATTTGGAATTCAATACTTACACGCCAAAAAAAAAACGATTAACATTAATTAGACCACTATCAATTGCAGATTTCTCAAACTACAAACACATAGACAATGGGAGTACCAGCCGGTGACGTCGAGAAGGGCAAGAAGTTGTTCGTGCAGCGATGCGCCCAATGCCACACCGTTGAGGCGGGCGGCAAGCATAAAGTGGGTCCCAATCTGCACGGCCTGATCGGGCGGAAAACAGGCCAGGCCGCCGGATTCGCCTACACCGACGCCAACAAAGCCAAGGGCATCACCTGGAACAAGGACACGCTCTTCGAGTACTTGGAGAACCCCAAGAAATACATCCCCGGCACCAAGATGGTCTTCGCCGGCTTGAAGAAACCGCAAGAGCGGGCCGATCTAATCGCTTACTTGGAATCAGCCACCAAGTAAACCTGTAGTTCAATTCGACACCGCCGTTACCAAGTTAATTAATTAATTAATTCATAAAGAAAATAATCGTTGAACGATAATGAACGCTGCTCTATGCGTAACAACTGAAAACTTTTTTGTTAACTTGAAAAAATGAAATCAAAGAAAAAAAGCAGTAACTAGTTGTTTAAAAAAACAAAAAGTCTGCATTGGAATTGGCCGCTTGGTTCATCTGGTCAATTCCATGCGGATTTAGGACCTTAGAACAATTTAACTTATTATTTTTAAGTCCTATCTAATTTATTTGTTTGGATTTAATTCATTCGAAAAAAATAAACGAAACCAAAAAGATACCTGTTCTCTCAGAAAGTCATTCCCTGCATTTTCACGTTTATATTGCAGGACGCCAATTCGGTGACCAGAAATTTAAAGATGTAAGGAATCTGCATTTCCACCACGTGCTCGCCGTCCGCACAAAAACGGCACTTTTCTTTCGTTTCGCAAAGATGCGGCTTGTCCGCTTTGTTGGTGACAATCGTCACGGGTCCCAAGAACGATCCACATGCAGTACAAAGTAATGCCTCAAAAAAAAAAAAAAAAAAAAAAAAAAAAAAAAAAAAAAAAAA
>JASKGO010001572.1:0-14119 GCA_030556065.1 Holobus sp. GC000080
GGCCGGCAAGATATGGGTAGTGGTGTTTGGGTAGGCATCCCCATCACCATGGCTGAAGGACCTTCGGGTCGATAGCCTCCCTGTGCTCAAAGCACAGAAAAATACAAGTACTACTACTATTATTAAATTAGAATCGTGAATTATAATAAGAGTATACAGGGTGTCCATTTTATACCGTAGGGCATTTGTTATGGGAAAATGGAAAGAGATATCAATTTTATTTTTTCGGCAATCGCAGTTGGGGCAAAATTCTAGATCCTCTAAAATAATCTCCACTTCCGGCCACTTCCGGTTATACCGGAAGTTGGAATCAACTTTGGTTTTTTAAATGGAACACCCCAATTTTTATTTCATATTTCGATACCTTCTGAAAAATAAAGACGATTTTGTAAAAAAAGTTTTTTCTTAGTAGGTTTACTTTTCAAGAAACAGCCGACTTCCGGTTATTTTTGTAGAAATTGTTCTCTCACGAACAAATCATATCTTTTTCAATTACTACAATAATTAAATAATTCTTTTTAATAATTATTTTTTTATTAAGACACTTAATTTAACAAAAGTAACCGGAAGTCGGCAATACCTTCGAAAGTAGACCCAATAGGGGAAAACTATTTTTACAAAATCTTTTTTATTTTTAAAAAGGAATCGAAATATGATATAAAAATTGGGGTGTCCTATTTAAAATATCAAAGTTGATGTCAACTTCCGGTATAACCGGAAGTGGCAAAGTGCTGAAAAATTTTTACGTAAGTGGGGCTTTGGAGATAATTAAGAAAGCAAAAAGAAAAAATGGCCTATGTCTAATAGTTCTCTCAAAACAGTTTACCGGCCAATTAAAAAAACACCCTGTATAGTCGTAAAATTAATGAGGTAGGGCACTATTTAATCGGTGAACCGCAAGTGTTGCTAAACTTTAATTTAAGAAAAATTCAAATTTACAATTAACATTTAAAAAATAATTATATAGCTAAGGGGATGTACAATAAGAAAATATGGGTTTTTAATAAACAAAGAGAAAAAAAAAATCAAGATATGGCACTTTAAAGAAATGACATTTTGATCTTTCTTTTTTATGTGATATGATATGGATATGATAGAAGTGTCCATTAATTTCCATTGAATATCCGAAATCCCAAATCACATTAATTAAACTTTATTAAAAATTGTGATTTTGTAAAAGTAATATTAAATGTTGATTCTATAATGATTATTATACTGGCTTTACTCGTACTCGTATATTAAATAAAAATATTTCGCATTCTCGTTGCATATTAATAGATCTTTCAAAATAAATTAAATAGTTAAAGAAATAGACCGCTCTGTATATTTGAAATTAATTTTAATTAAAAAATTTAATTTATTATTAATAATTTTTTTTTTGTTTAAAGAATTTTTCGACCCTTTAAAAAATTCAAACAAATTTTTATAATTATAAAATTTATTTTCGAAAATGTGGTTTTATGTTTCCTCTATTTTCTCTTTTTGCCGCTATTGTCTCAAATTATTTTTATTTATGGATACTTAATAAAATAATTTATATTACTTCAATAAATTTTATTTGAACTTTTATACGTTTTAGACAATTGTAAAATATTTTTCAAGTTGGTCAATGATTTTTAAAGCAATGTATACCATAACTTGGGATGGAGCAGAGAAATTTAAACAAAAACATTAAATCAGAAATTAGAAAAACCTAACTAGAAAACTAACTAATTAGACAAATTCCCTTTAAGACTTTTTTCTATAATTTCCACAATAAATTTCATAGAAACATTTATTCTTAAAACCGCAAACAAAAACTTAAAATAAACCACAACGAAACATACAATCGGAAATTCCTGAAAAAACGCCCCAAAAAACTAACCCAAAACGACCAATTCGAAAGACATAAAATATAAATAGTTTAAGATTTAGGTTACAGTCATTTAGATCCTAATAATATTATATATTGGAAACTGTTATGGCAACGGCATATGTGTTAAGAAAATCAGGTGCAGATAAACATATAAAAAAGTAAGGGAGAAAGCCAGAGAGGAAACTTAATCTGTCGGCCCTTTTGGCAAAAGTCAAAAGGATCTCCAATAATTCCAAAGCGACAGTTATAAAGCCGTCGGCTGCACACAAACGCCATGTTTATAGGCGTATGTAGTAATACACACAAAGAGAAGAAAGAAAAAAAAACATAACGAAACAAAACAATGAAAATTTTTGCAGAGGTAAAAAGGAGAAAAAAGTTATTTGAAGAGTTGCGCAATATAATAATAGTTATACAATATAATAAATAAATATGAGAAAACCACAAGGACATTAATTTACGACCTGATGCTTTTAATGGTTTAATAATATTCTTTAATTAAACGCTGATGGATTTAATTAAACAAAAATACTTTCGCTTGAAATAAGAAAAAAATATTAGGAAAGATAATTAAGACGTTTGCGTAAATATATCTATACAATAGAATATTTATTTTAAACATTAATAATGCGCCATTATCTGTCTATAACTAAATTGTTTATTTAAATTGTTCATATAAATGAAATGCATTTTCTCTGAATGTATGTAAAATTAAATATGCAATTAGGATTTTTAATATTGTAAATAATCATTTATCTTAATGGATGCATTTTTTTAAATTTATTTTATTCATTTTTATTATCAAATAACCATTTAATACATACATAAAAAATAAATGACTTATGTATGAAAATTGCATTTGTAAAATGAAATAATTGGCCGAAAATAAAAATTTTATTATTTTTAACGTTCATTCATTTGCCAAGAAATTTTAACGATCAATTTTGATTAAAAAAATATTATTAAACTTTTTTAATAAATTAATTATTAATTAATAGAATTAACAATTGAGAAAAATGTTAATTATAAAATTTACTCAATCAAAGAATATTTTAGTGTAATTTTTTTTAAATATATTTTTCCGAAAAGAAAAAAATGTTTTACTTTTATTTGACATTGACATCCTGCTGCAATGGAAGCTCACACAGTAGATTAAAAACTGAAAAAGTTGCCGGCGATATTTGTTGCTCAAGCCAAGATTATGTCAATTTGGAAGGCGTTAATGCCTTACTTGACGGATTACACATTTACACACACACACACACACACACACACACACACACACACACACACACACACACACACACAGATAGACACAGGGCAAATGCCGACTTTTGTAAGTCCAAAGAAGAAACACCGCAAAGAGCAGCCGAAACTCGAAACTCAATCGACAAATAAACCAATTCATGGAAAATCTATCAAAACTAGGAAAAAAATAAACTAAATTGGAAAGTAAGATATTAACAAAACAAAACAATTAATTGAAACTACAAATAATCAAATCGAAAATGTAGATTTTAAAAATAAATTCATAAATAGAATTAGAAAATTGCCAAGAATAATGAAATTTCGTTTTCGAATCTAAACCGTTTTATGAGAAATCAATTAAAATTAATAAAAAAAAATATATAAACAAAAATTTTATGAGAAATCAATTAAAATTATAAACAAAAATCGGCTACAAAACCCAAGAACTCAATTATTTAAACCGAAAAAATTGAATATTCACATAAAATTGTTAAATTTAAAACAGAATTGGAATTGTGGCAAAAAACAATCAAAAATCAGTGGACAAAAAATGAAAATTATTAAAAAACAACTAAAACAAAATGTAGGTATTCATTTTCCAAGCCGAAAAATAGATAGTTCAAACGATAAAAGAGAATAATCTGATTTTTATTACTCCAAAGCAAAATCGGAAAAAGTGCAAAACAATAATAGTTCAGTTGCAAATGAATAATTTATATTTTATAAGAAAAATAATTCAAAATTTTAGAAAAACTAAGTGAAGCTATAAGTACAAAAATTTTACAAAAGAAGAAGTGAATATACAATAAAAAAAAAATAAAAATTTACAAGGCAAAAATTTAAAAGCAAAAAGGAAACTCAGAATCCGAAAAACATTTAAAATCAAATGAAAGAAATGAATGAATGAATCAAAAATCATAAAAAAAGGAAACAGATTACATCCCAAAATAAAGATAGAAAGAGATAATCATAATAAGAGAAGGGAAAAAGTGGTTCGACATAGTTGAAATTCCTCGGGCTCTTCATTTATTATTATTATTTTTCCGCTCGGGGTCCCACAGGTGGACTCTTTACGACTTTATCTTTAATAATTGCTTTTTGCTCTTTAAATTTCTTTTTGCTTCAAAAACAACGATCAGTTTTTCCTTTTTTGCAATGTTTCTTTTTGTTTTTATTTTGCCATATATAGAAAACTGTAAAAATTATATGCCCAATAAAAAGACAAAAGACTCACCGCCTAAGATGCCATCAATGGTATAATCCTTTTTGCCATCAGGATCGTCCCGACGTGTTTGAATGCCGCTGCTGCTTCCATTCGTACTGCTGCTACAGCTGCCTCCACGCAAGAGGCGGCTAATGGATGAGACACTTGGAGGGTCTTGGACACCTTCCTGGAAATTATATTGTTTTAATGTACTACAAGGTGCAATTTTTTTAATTTTTAAATAATGGCCGATTTTCTTTATAATTTATTTTTCAATTACTGTTAGAATTTTTTTTTTGCTTAAGTTTTGAGTTATTTTATTCAAGAATAATGATTATAATAATAATTAATTATAAATTAATATAAAAATTACTAATTATTAATTTAAAAAAAGTTAAAAAACGAAAATTTTAATTATTTTCTTTTGTTTTTCTAAGCTCTCTGGTATTATACCACAAATGTAGTCACTCATCAAATTCCGATTCTATCGTTTAATTTTGACTTTTAATTTACAGAACATATTGTTTTTTATCAAAATTCAAATGGAAATATCATTTTAAACCTTCCGATATTCCGAAAATAGCGAATATGCAAAAAGTGCCTTATTTTTGTCAATTTTTCTCAAAAATTACCCTATCGATTTTTCAATTTTTACTCTTAGATTATTAAGCATATTGTTCTTCAATAAAATCAAAAATAAAAATTCCCTCTATGACTTCTTTTGTTTTCCGAAAATAATTTTCAAATGGGTGGTGTACATTTCTATAGTATATGAAAAGCGAGTGCAACATATAATTCAATTTTTATCAAAAGTGAATCTTTCGATTTTTTATCTTTATTCTTATTTTGCAGAGCATATTATTCTTCACCGAAATCAAAAATTAAATTTCATTAATTTCTTTTTTTGTTCTAGATAAATAATTTTTAAGTGCGCCGTGTCCTAACTGCTATTGCAACATATAAATTTAATTTTCTCAAAAGTTGCCAGTAGAAATTTAAAATATTTATTGCAACTTTGTTCTACACATTATTCGTTAGCAAAATCCAAAACAAAATTTTATCTATTTAGTTAGTTAGTTACTGTAATTTTTCTGTGCTTTGAGCACAGGGAGGTTATCGACCCGAAGGTCCTTCTGCCATGATGATGGGGATGCCTACCCAAACACCACTACCCATATCTTGCCGGCCGTGGGGATCGAACCCATGACGTTTTTACCTATTTATTTTCCCGATTTGCCGGAAATATTTGCGCATCATCTACTCCAATAGTACTTCGGTAATATGTATTATTATCGACGAAAAAGAGGCAAAAGCAAACTTTGAAAAATACGAACGTTCATTTATTTTAGTATCTTTTGACAGCTACAATCAGAATTAATGCATTTAAACAGAAACTCCAATATATTCCAAAAAATTTCAATAATAATAAAGCCGGTACCTCAAAATAGAGCTTTCATCAGTTCGTCATATTGTGCATTTGCTAATGATATCATAATATTCAGGATATTTTGTAAAATTTATTTATTATTTCCGGTTAAAAAGCAATCAGAAATAAGAACCCAATGGGCAAAAACGTCAATTTAAATTTTGATAACTTTATCCTGACAGTTTTACGCAGAAATTATAGAGTTCTCACATCATTTCACACTAAAATAATTAATTGATAGTTGAGTTTTTAATTATCTAAAGTTATACAAAAATACAGATTTATTTCATGTACGGGCATTTAGGAAAACGACAATTCATTCTTTCACCAAACTTATTTGAAATTTAATTCTAGATAAAATAAGTTTTTATTTCCGGGAACTTCCGGTTTATTGGATGTTCATTGGTTTATTATGCAACAATACAATTGTTTTGTTTATTTTTTTTTTAGGATTCTATTTAATGAAACAACCCAGCACTCCAAATAATTGTTAAATTTAATGAGTAATTCATTAACAAAAATATCTGCAGGGAAATTGCTGATGCATTACACAAAAAACAGTAATTTTATGAGTTGAAAATTTTTGTAACGTTTTTGTCATGCAAATTTTTACTGCCAGCTTATATAATAATTGAAATTATAATACAATGTAACTGTTTATTTGCATGCTGCAAAAGATTTTTGCAACAAATACAGTTTTATTTGTTTATTTTCACATTGTAAGTACTTTTATTGTCTTGTGTGTAGTATAGCTAAGCGAAATATAAAACACTTTTGCGCTTTTTTTTGTCGTTTGCTGCACGAAGCAATATAATAAAAATAATTAGTTTTTATTGCAATGTTTATAATTAAAGCAAAATAATTGCAATGAACAAATAATAAACTATGTATGACTACATAAAAAATGTGACATTAATAATTTAATAACGAATTTTATTCTTTCAAGAGCGAAATAATAACTCTTTTTTTAACTTGTGACATTTTTTTAAAGCAAATTTTTAACGTTTGTTTCAAACTAATAAATTGTCTTTTGAATGGTTCGCAGATTATTTTGCAATAGCTTTTGCAGTTTTAGGATTAGATCTTTTTTTTTTTCGTCGACTTTTCTTGTGTACGTAACTAAACGTTTTTGTTATATCCGCATTTGCATTTTTTAATTATTACTAGAATGCAAATGTATTGTGTATTCAGGGGAAATTTCAAACTCTTTTATCAAAAAGTTAATTGCCTGCAGTTGCAGTAAAGAAACAGCAAAACCTAATGTTTAATATTGAATATAATATATGAATCATACTATTATTTAATTTGATATTAAGATATAATGAACAAATAAATGAATTTCAATCGAAATTTAGTCATGTGACTTGAAACGCGAATCAGAGACTACTCAAGGTTTGTGACGTCAAGAAGTCCCAAACATTGTTTTTGTCCCACTTAGCTCATTTAGTTTGAGTTGATTGGGTCTTTGGAGTGCAATTATAACCCATTTAAAGGGATTCTCATGACATCAACATGCAACAAAATGAATATTGTGATTTATAACATTTTGTGGAGAGCTTCGATGCTATTACTAAACATCAATTAATATTTTAGGACTAATTTTCATTATTTGTATCCAAAGCAAGGCCGTCATTACCTTACAAATAAGGACAACCTGATTAAAAAAGTAATTAGTAAAATAAACCATTTTATTCTTAATAAACACTATATATTTATTTTTTTATATTATTTTTATGCACATTTAAATAAAAAATTGAGGGTCGATGAATACTTTTTTTGATAGGAAACCGAGGAAGGTATAAAATTAAGTGCTTCTGCCGAACTCCATTAAAATCATTCAAAATTTCTAAAGTTTACATCAAAATGGAACTTATAAAAGTTCGATCAATCAATGTAAATGTCGCACAAACTTTGCTGCTAACATCCCCGCGACACAGTTATTTACTTACTTTATGCCTTTATTTTTTCTGCTCTATTCTTACTAATTAAGCCAAACTGTTAAACCTTTTTTTGAACTCAGACCACTTTTTAAATTTTATATTAGCATTGTTATTCAAGATGGATTGATTAAAACCCATTAGGTTTGTATATCTTATAGATAATAAAAAAAATTAAGGAATTTATACCATAATTTGGGTCATTGGAGATTATTAAAGTGTAAAATTTGCTAAAAATCGATTGATAAATAAAAAAAGAACAAACTGAGCCACTTCTAGTTATCACCCTCGACATTAATGAAAAAAAAAAGTTAATTCAATTTGCTAAATCGATTAAATTTGATTGGAATTATAAAAAAAACTAAACCAATCTAGATGAAACATGTAAAAATAATTTTTAAGAGATTTATACTCTAATTTGGGACAGAAGAATTATTAACTAAACAGGGTAGACAACCCTCTCAGGAAAGAAAAACCAAGAGGTGTCGACAAAAACAAATAATGACATATTATCGAGGACAATAAAAAAACAGGACCTACTCTTTAATATATTTAAAAAAATCTTATTATTAATTTAAAAAATATTGATTTTTTTTTAATTATTTTAAGTTGTCAGTTCATTTTTATTTTAGAAAAGTTGAAACTTTCAAATGAGAAATTAACATTAAGAAAAACTTAATCAAAAGAATCTTTTTTTATGTTTTTTTTCAATTACCAACATTTTTTTAAATTTTTCCTTGCTATGTGTAAATAAATAAAAAATATTTTCTTTATTAAAAAAATATAACTAGAAATGAACATATGTATATAAATATCGAAAAAATAAAAAAATATACAGTTTATACGCTTTTGGTTACAATTGACAACAACAAAAAACAAAAGACATTAAATTATGACTTTTTTTTTATACCATTTACTTTTCTTCTGGTAGTTTTCGGGATTTTCTACAAAGACAACAGCTTTATTCCACCCTGTAGAATAAAATTGCAAACATAAAATTTTATTTCACAATCATAAATATAAAATGTGAATATCATTTCAAAAATGAATAAATATTTTTATAAATAATAAAATTTTGCAATAATTACCAATTCGTCTCTTTACGGAGTGTCAACTTTTATTTCTCGCCGAGCGCTCTATGGCTACATGCTTAATGCTCACTAAAGTTTCATAAATTACTTCTCTATAAATATAAATAAATGCCCATAAATGGAATTTTGATATTTTGTAATATTATAGGTATGTAGGCATACAATAAACATTCCGAAAAAAAAAAACAATAAAGCAATCTCAATAAAGATCTATCTAAATTTAGTAATATTTAGTCATTAAATGTTTAATATTTAACAACAATAAAAAGGTCAAATATTTAAAAAAAGCTCTGTATAACTTTTTCTTTTTCCAATATTGTCCCTATAAATAAGTTACTAGAAAACGCAAGCAAAAAGTCCAAAAAAAATAAGAGAGGAAAAAGCAGTCGAGCCTAAAAGGCAATAAAGATATATATTGTGAAAGTGGCGCCGAAAGGCAAAAACTTTAATTAACTTATATGCGAAACGCACCAGGTTTAACTGCAATATTTTATTTTGCCTTTTTGCATTTACAAGAGCTTTTCAAAATATTAATAAAATATTTTCTTTCAATATCTGTATAGTTAGTATAGTAATATTTTTTTAATGAAATAAAATTTGATGCTGTAATGCAAAATATTTTTTTACTTATAAAACTATATACTTATTCATTATATTATAGACTTATTTGTAATTTTACTGCTGTTACATGCATTCCATTTTATTGTTTTTATTTAAGGATATAAGAAAATAGTAATAAATGATGAAAAAACAACATAGTTTTGCAATGACATAAAAAGGTCCCTTTCCTTGAAGAGTTACTCGTAATAGGTATAAATGTGGGATTATTTTCAATTAACTGATGCCAATTAATTGTTTTTACACATATTTTTATATTCTATGTTAATTTAGTTTACGATTTTTTTTGCTTTTTCTAATTATTGAAGTGCTTCTAAGAAACTATAAAGTTTATTTGTTCAAACATCCTGTAACGATTATCTTTCGCAATCCTTGCGATTTTCTTCTAGAAACTCTTCTAAAACTACGATTTTACTAGTGATTTTTCTTCCTTTTAATAAAATCCAAATAAATTTGAATAGTTAAATAATTATTTAAATGAACTTAAACAAGCAATTAAGTTAAAAAGTATATTTTTATTAGTGAAATATTTTTTTATAAATTTTTATTTTAGTCATTGAAAAACAGAATGGACAAAAACAAATACCATAATGAAAAACATTTCGATTGCATTTTGGCGAAGATATTTGTACATTTATGTATCTGTTTGGTCAATAAATATGTTCCTCTTTTTGATAAAACAGTAAAAAAGTTCGAATTTACTTTAACCCAGATACCAGGTACCAGATACAACATTATTAAGCTCATTTATTTAATTTGCTTAGTTTTTAATCAATTTTTAATTATTATTTAGCTATTCCTTTGTTAAATAAAAATCAAATTTGATTCAGCCTAAATTATTAACTACCATGACAAAAATAAGATTAAGAAAGAAAAATAATTTAAAATATGACTAAAAACAGCCTTTGAAGAAAATACTGAAAAAGTCGTATTTTCAATCCAAATGGTCGCATAAAAATCTTCATAATTGAAAGATTAATAAATATTACTTTTGTTTTTATAAAATAAAACCTTTTTCAAGTTTTTTTTATAAAAATTATATTTGCAGTTATTGAGTTTCATTTGGTATTTATTTTGAAAACTTCAGAAGTTGATGACAAGGGATTTAAGAATTTAATCAAATTTTGGTTTATAACTTAGACATTTTTACGGAGCGACAACGAAATCTAGCCCATCCTTTTAATTTCTTCATTAGCTAGCCAATTTCTATAAAAAAATTACTTATTATTATTTATGACAAATTTTGGATTGATTGACAATAAGTCGATGTGGTGTCATTGTGTCATGTCCGATTTTACAAAAAGCTCTAACTTTGGATTTTTAAACGGCACCCCATAATTATCTCGTATTATTTATTGATTTCTTGGATCATTTTAAGTCTAAAAGCATATTTTCTCCTCAATTTAGAAGAAGAATATGTTTATTGCAATCCTTTATCATTATTAACATTTATATTATTATTATTAACATTAACAATTAACATTAACAATTTGCAATGGCCATCGACCGTAGTCCTTCAGCCGGGGATCTCCTCAAATTATTTTTTAAATATTAAAAGATAATAATTCTTGAATTGACTTAAGCTAATTAAAATTATCTAACTAAGGTTATGTAAAAAAAATGCCATAGATTTATTTACCTTACTAACAACTAGATGCCCAACCTTGTCAAATTTTTGAATCCAAAAAGCGCCCTCTGAAAAGGAGGCGGTGTCAAGTATTTGAGTGCTCGTTTTAATGCTATTTTGACTAATTGATATGAAATTTTATGAAATAGAGTAATAGTAATTAGTATGTTAAAAAAAAAAAGATTTTTATTAATATTTTAGACGATTATTTTTTAGCTAAAATAATAAAGGATATAAATATCGACCAATAATAAATTACTTAAGTGATCAAATTTGTAATTTTATATGGTTTTATACTAAACTATTTCTTGAGATTAGACTACATTTTTCCATATTTAGAATGTGAAATTTCTTTAGATTCAAATCATAAACATAATTTAATTACATTCATTTCTAAATTGTATATAAAAATTTATTTTCATTCAATAGCTAAAAGTTTTAAGAAATTAGTAGAAGGCCCAAATTAAATAAATTAACTTTATTTAGAAGACAATAAAAAATAACACTAAGTAAATATAACTTGTGTAAAAATAAACTTGTCTTTTATTGCATGATGCCTGATAATAATTGATGTGAACTTCACTGATTAGTATTACTTGTATTACCTAAAAATATTAATTGAACATCATACTTTTTGCATGTTCGCGGGAATTTTCTTTATTGAATTGACAAATTTATTAGTTGACATTTGACACTGCCTCCTCTTCAGAGGACGCTTTTCGACTTCACGTGTTTGTATGCTGTAAGATAGGGGGGTAGATATCTAGTTGTTACATAGGTATATAAATTTATGAAAAATACAAAAAATTACAGCATTCTAATTTGATTGATTGATTGATTTATTGACTATTTATATCCTATTTATTTTAAAAAATCAGTGCATTTGATTTTCCTGCCATAAGTCATTTAAGCGAAAGACTTAAATACAACGTGTCCCAGCGCAAAGTTATCCAGTAGTAGGAATAACATGAAAACTACTCATTTTAAGAAAAATCCCTGAGACAAGTCAATTTTTGATGTTAGGGGGACATCTTTTGGAATATTACGTTATGGTGCAACTTTCAACCCCCTGCCCCCCACAGTCCCCCACTTAAAATTTTTAAATTGCATGGAGAGTCGAGTGACCACTCATTTTAAAGAGAATATTTTTTTTAATATTTTAGTGAAAGCCGCATTTAAATCGATTCAATTGTTTTGTTGTAATTAATTAATGAAATTGATACAAATCCCATTTCCACAAGTTTTTGGATTAATTTAATTTCGTTTCTATAGTTACGAAGTCAATATTGTGATCTAAAAATAAGTGGAAATGGAAAATTGTTACATATATTTATTAATTATCACTCCCTCTGTTCCAAATTATTGTACACTTATTAAAAATGTTTAATTGACGAAGAGAAATAAACCTAACGGGTTTTAATCATTCCATCTTGAAAAACAATGCTTTATCTAATATTTAAGTAGCAATCTCTGCTCAAAACAAATTTTAACAGTTTATGTTCTGATTTTAACTTGTGCATGTGTTTTTTTTAAGTTCGAATAAGTCGTTAAATGTAACAATCAAAAAAAGTGCAAATTGGTACTCCAGACGTGGAACATAAAATAAAGATCGTACCTTAGTGAAGAAAAGCATCTTTTCATTTCATTCACTAATACCGCTAATACGCAACGTGTCAGGGGATTTTTCCCGAGCAAAGAGGGACGCCCTTGCACACCAACAGTTTGTAATATTTGTAATTACTTAAAAGCTTTTTTATAATTTAATTTTAAAATTTACGGCAACATTACCATAAGACAATGGCTTAGGAAGTTTCTAATGTAAAATTTTAAATTAATTAAAAAAAAAGTTTAAATAGTAGACCTCTCATATGCAGACATCTTTGGAAAGCTTATTCAATGGAAAATCAAAAATTAAGATATTTGATGCAACGCGTGTTATGATTTGCCAATGTAACAGTGCAAAATTAAAAAAGAAATTGAACACAATAATTAATGGTCGACCACTACAAAACTACGGCAACATTATTATGCCAAACCTAAGTAAAATGGTAAAGAAACAAATCCAAACGGCAGCAAAAATAACTCTCATTAAAATCGCTAAAATCCGCCACCCCAATAATCCATCCTGTCCACAACCCTCTCAACCATTTCCTCTATCCACCGACTCAACGTACTCAAAAAAAGTTTTTAAATAATCGAACGAACTAGACAATCATTGACAAAGAACTTATAGTAGGCAGGGAAAACGACCTACGAAGAAAAAACTACCAACCACACTTTTCGAGTTCTACACCAACGAAATTTGTTTTTTTTTTTTTAATTTGAAATATTGCCATCATCGGTATATTAATAATAAAGTAATCATAGGAAGAAAAGCACAAAAATTAAATAAATAAAATGTAATTGTTCTACGGTAATGTGAAAAAATATGAAATTTTATAAGAAAGTTTTAAATTATATCTAAATTTTGTTAAGTTTCAATAACATTTATTGAAAAAATATTCATAGGTATGCCATAATTAGAGACATCATGAAAAGATAAATGTATATCATATTTTGGTAGCAGAGGGAGTATAAAAATTGACTGGAATATTGAAAAGATATTAAAAATAAAATCATCCTAAATCTGTTATTCCCGCATTGACCGCATTGACCCTCTAATTAATATTGAAAATATAGCAATCTGATATTATCTTTTTTTTTTACTCGTAATAATACCATCAACTTTATTCTCAAGATGAACATTACTTTCGGAGCAATTTTCATTACTTTTAAACATTGTATTGTGGCGAAACACTGTGCCGGCCGCCCAGAGGTATCGCGTGCGGTCGGCTTTTTAACTGACTGTTGATGTTTTTTGTAATATTGTGTTTATTTTAGTATTTATGAAAATAGTGTTTCTTAGGTCTCTTCTCATACTGCACGCGAGATAAAATCCCGAGCCATCCTGCCATTTGTTAAATGTTATTTGTTGGAAATATAAACGTTATTATAGTTATTCTACATTCTAAAAAAATCATACTGCAATAAATAAACATTGATTCAAAATTTAACTTAACTACTCACGGTGACAAGTTAACTCAGAAACTAAAAAAATAAAAGTAAAATTTTTC
>JASKGO010001574.1:0-11036 GCA_030556065.1 Holobus sp. GC000080
TAGTTGTGACGCACGGGGGTGGAAGGGTGGTTTTTATTAAAGAAGTGACTTTTGAATTGTTCGTTTTGTTGCCCACACTTATCGGCGTGTTTAATCGGCTTCGCCTCTTACAAATGTGTTTTCTAAATATTGTTTTCCTTATATGACTTTTTTCTGCACCAATTCGTTGAAATATATTACCCACTTCTATTTAGTTTTTAGATTACGACAAAAATTCATTGATTAATTTTATTAAATTGAATTGACTATGTTGTTTTTAAATATTTAGTAATGAAAATTAATTAAAATCTTTCTAAATAAGCTACATATTATAATTTTTTCCCAATGTTGTTTTTAAAGTGTTTATTTTTTTCTGCAAATGTAACAGTCTTGTTGATTTTAGAAATAAAAATCGTTTTATTATATGTTTTTATTTCACAAGCCATTTAAAATAATTAAGTTTTTTACAATTTACGGTCTAAGTAGAACTATAAACATCATATAATTAAGTGCACTAATAATTTTAAATTTGAAACTATATTTTAGAGAATTAATTACTCTATACTTCGTTTACTTCTAAATAACACAGTAAATTCAACTAAGTAACAGAAATTTAATTATTAATATTAAAACCTGTAAAATATAGAAAATTTTGAAAAACTGATTTGAAAATATTTCTACATTAAAACATTTTTAAATTATTATTTTTATATTAAGTAAGTGCTGGCACAAACAAAATTAAAACAAAAAAGAAAAAAACAATTTATGAAATTAAATTTATATTATTTTCAGATTTTTTAGAAGTTTCAAAGGAAGAAATTGTAATGTTCGAATATAAAAAAATTAAATAAATCATTTTTAAAAAGTTTTAAATAAAGAAACTCCCATGCATTAAACGAAAAAACAAAAATTGAAAAATCGAACGTGTCAAACTTTAAATAGGCAATAAATTTTTGCGCGCAACTTTAAATTTAATTTCAAACTAGAAAATTTCCGCATGAACCTTAACAAATTTTGATCGACGGCATATAACTTTAATGCGAACAATACAAGTTCAATTTTGTTGCAACATATAATGCCGATTTATGGTATAAACAACCTTGACCTATGCGAACGCACGTCGTCGCTGGAAAATTTCTTTTCCCGTGGAAAGCGCAAAAAAAAATTGTAAAAAATAACTCACCCGAAAGGGCCATCTTGACAATTGTTATTGTTTCGCTGCACGTATTGCAAATTTGGGCTTTTTCTAAGATGTCCTGTGCTTTTTTTCGGGGTGATTGGTATAAAGGAGACGAGAGAGCAGCGGGAATGGGTGCTATTTACGATCGCACTGGCTCTACGTTTCATCCACCTGTACAGGAGTCGGACTCAGATGGCGACGCCCTGACTTGAAAAGCACGTTTGACAGAGAGCGTCGCGACGCCGGTGGTTGCGCGCGCCTCCCATTTATGCCCCCCACAAAATGCTACTGCAATTCAAATCGCTATTGCCACCGTCTGCCCCCGAGCACGTTCTTGTTTAATCGAATCTTACATTCTTGTTTTATTCATTTAATATACTTATACTTTATTTATTTATCCTTATATTGTTTGCTTATATTTTCTTTTTATTGCTTGCTTTGTTTTTTTTTTATTATTATATTTTTTATTTCATATTGCCTAATATTTTGTAAGATTTCTTTGCTCCTCTTATTAATTAAAACAATTTGGTTTTGATACCGTAAAGTTTACAGTAAAATAAAGTGAAATATTTATAATTTAAAAGAAAGTAAAAACTTTTCTAATTTTATTAACTTTTTTATTTTGATACTACCCTTCAACTACATTTTTATTTTATTTTGTTTATTTTTTAGAAGAAAAAAAATATTTTTTGTGCTTTATTTTCAAAATATGTTTTACTTCCTTTTTTTTTTGCTAAAATTGGTGCCATAGAGAAAAAAAAACAGATCTCCAAATCTATTCTAATTTTAATAATATGTGCCGAAATATTCAATTAAATATTAATTATATAAATTTTGCTGGTTGATCGAAATAAATTATTATAAATAAAATACATGAAACTTCTTTTTTTTTTCAAATGAACCCAATAAATTAATAATTTATTTTCCATATTCTTTTTCAACATTAGAAATGTTTGGCTTAGTGATAAACTTGAAATAAAAAAAAAATGAAAAAAATAAACCAACAATAATTAAATCTTTAATATTTTGTATTTTGGTTTCAATGGCAACGCAAAAGACGTTTTAGCCTCTACGAAACAAATAAATTGTAATACTCCCTGCAGACACATTTTAAAGTTGAAAATATGTAACAAAAAGGATAATTAAATTATATTTTTGATAATGAGTTACATATGATTTTCCCTAAGAGGCAATTTTGGTGTTAAAAAGACCGGAAGTCCAGGAAATGAAAAGTAAAATGGGAACAATTATCTGCTTCCGATATTTTCTGAATAACTGAGATATTGAAATAAATTAATAATGCCAGTTCACTAGTTCCCGGAATATTGTTACTGCACCGTTTTGCAACTTATATAGAAGTAAAACAACAACAAAACATTTTAAATTTGAAATAGTTTTTTGATGAAAATTTTTTTAAGCATTCAGAAACATAGTACTTAAACATAGTATTATATGCATCAATAAATTACCATTATCTGATCAAGAAAAAACATTTTTTTATCTTATCAAAAATGAAAATCCATGTAAAGTAAGGAAAGAAAATCCGGATTTGGAAAAAAAAATCCAATAAATATTCAGATAGCTGAAGCACGATAAGGACTACAAAATCGGAACTAATTTATCATGGTATTTACAACACTTACGCCATATACGAGTACAATACAGAATTTAACGATGTATAAATGAATGGACCTTATGCATATTTCATTATTTGCCATCGATTGAACATTTAAATTTCAACCCCACGTACAGAGCGCGAATATACAGTTTGGTTGAAAATGTAAGCCCAAGATTTCTTATGTAAAATGTTCATATCGACATTGATATTGGCCAGTGAAAAAGGCATAAAATCCAATAAATAACCCGTGGGTCGTTTTAAACACTTGCGTCGAGTGAACCGCTATTACATCCATACCCTACTTACACGACGCACCGAAGAAGTGTTTGGTGGTGTGGCTCACCGAGCAAATAAAACAAGCTCAACTATATTTTATTTATCGCGTGCTGGTGTGCTAGCAAATACTTAACTTATGTCTGATAGTATTAGCTGAGATAGTGGTGTTAGTGGTGTAGGTACCTGTAAGGGCTGTAAAAACGTAAGCCAGTACGTCATTGTTCGGTGCGATTAAAAGATCGTAAAACTTGTGCAACATGTATATATATGGCGAACGCGGGGGTGCAAATGCTTTTTTATCGCTTTTACGCTACGTAATTTCCCCCAAGCGAAATTATTTAGAGTAAATCTTTGATCAATCTGCAAGATTTATTTCTCACTCAAGTGCAACCCTTATTTTTCGCTTTACTTTAATTAGCATATTTAGATAACAAAGTTGTTGTTTATTAAGAAATTTGTTTGCCTTTTTTTTTAATTTTTAATTAGCATTTACTTTCTTCAGAAATTTATAATAAAATGAAAAAAAGCTCGCGGTCTTTAAATTGGTAATTTAAAATTAAATAAAATTTTTATTTAGAGGACCTACAGTTTTAAAATTATTTAAATTTAGATTTATACTAAGCGAAAAAAGATTTAAATTTAGCTTAACTTATAGTTTAATTTAGAAATGATTTTTTAACGCTTTTTTTAACCGAATCAATAACTCAATTCTTCTTATTTTAAACAAGAAAAAGTAAAAGATGCTGTCCCTAATTTAAATTTTTTTTTTATATATGTTGTATTACTAATTAAAGTTATTCTAAAAACTTTATTTAATATTTTTTTGGTTTATAAATATGAATTTTCACAGTTTTATATTTTTGTTGTATTGATTAAAGATGGTTTCGTTCGACTTTTTTATTATTGAAAAATGTTATTTCAATTCATTGTAATTTTGCTTAATTTTGAATTCTACTGCAAAAATTTCTCATTTTCTCTCAAGAATTTTTCTAAATAATTTTAAAACCTTTTTTTATTTTAATTGTAACATGAAGTTTTTTTTAAGTTTTGCCTTTACGAAACATTAAACCAATTATTCTTATTTTAAAGAGGAAATTATTAAAAATATTAAAAGTATTGCTATTAAAATATATTTGTTGAGAACAGTTTGTTTAAATTTGTAATTTACTGAAGAAGTTGATAACTATCTTAACTAACCAAGGTTTATTTCATTTTTACTTTTAATGAGAACCAAAGTGGAAATAGTTATTTTATGTTAGTTATTTCACGTTTAATTTAAAATAAAGTTAATTAAAGGATTAGTTGGTAGAGATTATTAAATCCTTTTTGATTAAGAACAAAATTCTTATATTTAATCTACAATTACCAAATCTACAGATTTGGTGAAAGATATTCTCAAACACTTTTCTTAGTTTTCATTTTACTAAATAAAAAAAAAGAACTACGGAAAAAGGAGGAAAAAAAATGAATTATTACGAATTCAAACGTAATAATTTTGCAAATATTCGTACAAAAAAAAATGAAATAATATCCTCACTTTTATGGACCCTTAAACAATTATTTTTTATGCCTTTTATGCCATGTAAATCGACGAATTAATTACGACCGTAATGCTAATAAATATGGAATTGCTTTCGGAGCGAGCCCAGCGGAATGGTTTCATTAAAAACACAACAACAAATTGCTTTTATCTGTTTAATAGATTTTACTCCGGTTATTAATACGTTTACTGCATAAAATAAAATAGCTATTCCAAAATTGATATGATCTAATGTCAGTTTAATATTTTCAGTTTCCAATAATAGTAAAATTTATACATGTAACAACCATCATTTGAACATTTCATTCGATTGAATTTAATAGAATTGTAATTATTTTATGATGTTTTGAAGTAAAATATAAAATATTTACTAATTGAATTTCTATTTAAATTATTTCAATCTAATAAAATGTAAATATTATATGTATAATATATTTAATTAATTAATTAGTATCATATCATATAACAAAGTTACAATTCGTGATATTGCTCCAAGTCGGTCTTTTCGGTCATTTTATTTTTGTTTTCTGAATTATATATGAGTTAAAACAGTAAAAAAATATTTTGAATTTTCATCAGCTGTGCAATAAGACAAAATATGAAATGATATTCATAGGTTTATGTAATTAAACAATACATATGGATTTTATTCATGGACTGTTGCTCCCTGGCAGACTTGTACCTAGAATTTTACCTGGGATCCATGCAAGCTTTAAAACTCTATGGGGATGTTATGGGCGCAACATCTGATAACACCGGGCTTTGGGGTAGGTTTTCTGGTTTTCTCATCCACACATACGTACATTCAGATACTTCGAAGGGGTGGTAGTTTGACCTGGTTACTCACGGATCGATGACGTTACGTCAATGTACAATCCGGCGGCGGGCGCAAAAACTTATTCCATTCTTTCCATCAACACCATTTGCCTCTTATGACCTGCCAAATTACAAATTTCGCCTAGCCATCGATATTTAATGAACGAAGAACTAAGCCATACTCTGGTCGTTATAGGTAAAAAGGCTTCAGAGCCCTGTGTTTACCCCCTTAACAAGAATCTACGTCTTGTAATACAGTCAACGGCGTAATTCGTTGAATTGAAAGTTACAGCCCTCTCTAATGTGTTACCCTTCGCCTTCCCACTTTTTTTTTCTTATTTCTCATTAGCGTCGCAAGCGTAATTTTGGGGTTTCTTTGAAATGAAAAAGAAAGAAATTAGAACAGTTTGTAAAGCCTACAAGGGTTGTTGTTTTGTTTATATTTATCAACTACAGGAGAAAAGTAAATTAAAAGTAAATAAGGGTGCGAACGGCAACAGAAGTTGCTCGACACTATGTCGAAGTACTTTACATCAATTTCCTAAGCACTCCGCGAGTGTTTCAATAAATGTCACCAGAGACAGAGGAAGAAAGAGCGAGGGAAATCGCCGAAGAGATTTGTGGAATTCAATAAAAGTAACAATGGATGTTTTTTTCGGGGCGACAGACTATTTCCGGAAACTTTTTTAAGGCCGACTTATGTGTTCTGCATGTGACGAACGCTCGTGATTTATTTCAAAGTCGCGTAGTTGGTTTCGCCGCTGAATGGGGCAGCACGTCCTGCGCGAAATTCCTGAAAGCTTAGAGTCCTGCGAGATCCTGGAAATGTTTCGTTGGTCATTCGAATACCAGGCGGCAGCACAAGTATAGTTTCCTTAGTTCTTTTCTAATCAGTGCTTTCAGTTCTTTCTTTGTAATTTGTTATATATTTTCTTTTACTTTATTTGCACAATGATGATTTAAATAGTTTTTTTTTAATAAATGCGATTTTTTCTAAAATTTATTTTTTATGTGCTTTAATGAATAAATAAGTGTTATCAATTGTTATCGTTTAAACATTTAAAGTAAATTGATTTTTTTGTGTTGTTTTTTTGCTTGGTTTTCTTTTTATATCAAGTTTTCTGCATTTCACCCTCACGTTCCGCAAGAATCTTGTTCGCGGAGAATACTAATTTGCGCGCTTTCACTATATACTACAACTTTCCGCTTTTTTCTTTGCCGACGAGAAAGATAAATAAGGATTAAGAAAAAGCAGGTTTAAAGGTGTTCTCTGTCTCATCCAATTAAAATGGAAACGCTTTAGCACTACCGCAATGTAAATCAAAGCGAAAATGAATAGTCGGAACTTTGCTTTTGTAATTATAAAATTTTCCTTTTTCTAAAGCTGGCAATTTTTATATTCCCTTTGTAAAGTTTTTTGTTTAATGAGGTTCTTTAAATTCATTCTTTCGTGTTAAAGTTATCTGTTGTATAAAAACTTTTATATTTTCAACTAAAATCATCAATCCTTTTATGTTATTAAGCAAATAAAAATAAAAGTTTTTTCATCCTCTTCACTCTTCAGTTATTTATTATTATTATTATTTCCGAGCAAGTTGAATTTGCTTTTTCTTAATATTAATAATTCTAAAACAATTGATGTTTTTTTAGGACAATTTCATAAAGTAATCATTGAGAATGCAACTTTCAAATTTTACTAGAATTTAATAAAATAATTTTGGTTTTATCACTAATAAGCCCAAGAAAAGTTTTGACATTTGTGCCACACAGCTTTTTATCTTCTAATGTTTAAGGTGTCTGAAATATCATTAGGTTTTTCCAATAAAAAACCTTTTCGAAAGATATGACCCCATCCAATGGTCATATTAAATAAAATAAAATTAAAGTATACATTCGTTTTTAGACGCACAAAAGGTCAACCTAATCACATTTATATTTTCTTAAAGGGTTAAATGAATTTAAAAATAAACCATCAAACGCCGTGGATATTTTTGACGCTCCAAAATCTGAAAGGTAATTGAAATTTATCCATTTGTTTAAATTTCGAAAAAAAATTAGTTAAGCGATATTTTAACCAACGAAAAAAATTTTACTCAATCTTTTTTTCTTTATATTAAAAATTCGATCATATTTTTAAAATCAACGACCAATCTGCCAAATTATTATAATTTAATTAACGCTATATATTTAAAAAATGTCTATTCGGTAGAATTTTTAAAAAATAATTAAATTATCCTTTACTTCCCTTATAAAAATGGCCTTTTTATATTATAATATTGACAGAAAATATCGAAGTAAAAGTTTTATCGAAATAATTTTTGAATTTTTTAACTAAATATTGCCTTTTTTAGTAAAATAATTGTTAAACTTCAAAGGAAATTTGATCAAATTGTTACAGTCCGTAATCGAGATAAATACATCAATTATCAGAGACAAATGCCAACAAATTTGAGTTGCCTCACAGCAATTATTATCCGGATAAGCAAATTACAAATTATTGTCGCCTTTAATTGGGTTACACGTGTCGCTTAATGTGTCACCATTGCATGTAGGAAGCAGGATTCATTTCGATGCAAATTTCCCGTTTCAGAACTTTGTTCTTCCATCTACCTATATATTGTACATAGGGTATTATACTACAGCAGAAAAGTTTCTTGCATAAAATTCCAAAGCCCATATTTCATCTATTCTTTGCAACGTCCGTATCAATAGATTCAACACACACTGCAAGTATCGATACAACATTGAACATACACACATACTGTAGGCGAAGACAATGGCAGGGCAAATGAAAAAATCTCGCTAAGAAAAATGCAAAAATTTACGATAGACGAAGCAAGTCGAAACACCTGCGCCATTGCTCGTAAAAATCAAATCCAGCCGATGCTTATTTATGTAACAATTCTTCCTCGATACGACGAGGTGGAGCCCGGCTCAGAATGCTCTTTACACTATTTTACAACTAAAGCTCGCCTGTCGTTGTTCCCGATACACTTTAAATGTGTGTTTGCTACACGAAACAAGTACATTAATTTGCTCTCCAAATAAAGAAAAGCGAGAAACGTTGCCCTCGGAGGCATTTCAGTTATATTATGAATGCGGCTAATCACACGGAAATGCTAATTTCGATATGCTCGTTTATTTTATTCAAATTCCTAATAATTCGGTTAAGGACGCCAATTTTGTGCGTGATGATTTTACACAAAGTGTTACGTAATTTGTGATTTCGTGAGAGGCCCATTTTATTATAATTAATCAAGCGCCGTGTACGTATAGAAACGGAAAAGTTTGCTGTTGAACGGATTGCGTTTGATAAAGTTTTCCCCCGTCTCAAATGTAAATCGCACACACATTGAATTAAAAGCTTCAAAGTTCATGTTTTGTTTTATTGTTTTGAGATTATTTAAATATAAATGGATCGTTGGAAAACTTTATTATGCTAAAAGCTTGAATACCACTGGCTTTTATTTGATTTATTTTTATTTTACTAATATTACAAAACAACCGCAAATATAAAGTCGAGGCGGAAAGACTGTTGGTCGTTAGCCCATAATAAATAAATAAATAAAGTCGTAAAAATTGCTTTTGAATAGTTTTATATTGAAAAAAAAAATGAAAAAGTTTTTAAAAATAAATAAAAGTAAATTGAAAAAACGAAATTTTCAAAAAAAAAAAAAACTATTCAGTACTGTCAGTAATTAGTTTTGTTTATCAGTTGAGATTATTTGTGATTTCTTATGATTTTTTAATGTTTTAGGTTTTACTGTGTGTTATTCATCAAATTAATGCCTTATTATATATTTTACATATTCAATATGTTAATATAATACCACCCTATTAATCACGGATTAAAATTCATAATATTTGCTTAAAATTATTAATTATTAACCTCCATTTTGTGTTTGCAATAACATTTAATGATCTTTCGTACAATAACCATAATAAAAACACGGAAATAAAATTAGCCCAATTAAAAACCCCATAATAATCTCAATAACCGTAAACGATAAAAGTCTAATTAAAAAAAACCCCGAGCAGCTTTTCTTTTTGTTCAGCTCTTTTGCAAAGAGAAAGGAGGATCATTACATTAGAACAAATGGTTAAAGTTTACTCTTCGAAGTTTAAATACTGATTGACGCACGTACAAATTGAAAACCTTCAGGAGGCCGATATTGGTCGGAAAGAATTCCCGAGACTAATGACTTCGATAATGTTTTAAGGAGCTTTCCACGTTCCTAGATTTCATATTTTTTACTTGGCTTGATATAAATCTAGAGCCAATTTGTAAAGAAACGAACTGCGTGGTAATTTCTTTTCTTTTTTTGCTCCCATTTTCTGTTCGTAATTAGTCATTAGTATGGTTTTTATGATTTCAAGGGGCAATTAATGGTTGTAGTTGTTATTATTACGCTATTATCATTATTATTATTATAAAAGTAAAGTTGTGTTCGCAAGTTAAGCATCATTATCCTTTGTGCAACTTATCGACTTTGATGTTTGATTATTTGTTAGAAAGTTCATGTAAAACGTGACAGAATTAATTAATTACCATTAGCTACAAGCTGTGCCAGATACTCAATCTTAGTAAATTTAGCAATAGAATCGAGAAGAGTGTTTTATAGGAAGGATAAAGACTGCGTGTATCTTAGCCGGGGCTTTGATGACTGCGCTTTCGAGAATAATCATAATTAATGAGCTTGTGGCTTGCTTCCATTACCAGAACATAAACGTAAATAAGTTAATAGGGGTTAAAATATTGTTATCACCCTTTAACCGCAATTGCCGCAAATCCCAAGTCGGGAATATTTGAAACGCTAATTTGTATTTTCTGCAATTACGATTTTCGGTTGTTTATTTCTCATTGATGATAGACAATTTATTTTGTGTATTTTTTTTTATGATTTTTATCAACTTGACAATTGTGGTTTGAAATTGAATTAATAACCAAACCTATCTTAACTCTTATTACTCAATCATTAATTCCTTAATTTTTAATAAATCTTCATATATATTAATAATTTACTGGTTGGTTCAAAAGTTTCCTGAAAAAAAAAACATTTTTTTAATTTTACATTAAAAAAAACTGTCTTAGTTTTTTGTGCTAAGCTTAATTAAGAAAATAAAGTAATTAATAATTGACTAATTAGACTTACGGTAGGTTAGATCATTAATGCTATTTCTAATCACAATTCTCAGTTTGATAGGATGCCATTCGGATTTTCGGTTGTTTAAATTTATATAAAACTGACAATTATGATAAGAATTTGCATTCATAACCCAACCTAACCTGCGCTAACTCTTAAAGTCAATCATTAATTCTGATTAATTCCTTAATTTTAAATGTACTTGTATTAATAATTTTCAGGGTGATTCAGAAGTTGCCAGAAAAACATTATTTCTTTTTAATTTAACATTTTTTTGTCGTTGTGAATAACGAACAAATTATTAAGTGTGCAACAAGAGAAATTTATTTTATTTAAGCGAGACGGTTGGTACTGTGGTGCGTAAAGACGAAGAAGGTTGAAGACCAGGAGAAGGCAAGTAAGAGACTGAAGAAAAAGTGTCCAAGATGATGTTAGGAAAATGTGCAAAACGTGCCTAGCAAGAGAAAGGGACATTTTGGTAAA
>JASKGO010001578.1:0-12452 GCA_030556065.1 Holobus sp. GC000080
GGTTACTCGACCCCCCATGCCATTAAAGATTTTTAAGTCGGTGGCCGTAGAGGGCAGGGGGTGACTGTTACGCCATAATGAAATTTTCCAAAAGATGTCCCCCTAAGAACCAAAATTGACGTGTCTTAGGGATTTTTCTTAAAATGAGTAGTTTTCATGTTATTCCGGGCGGATACTTTTCGCTGGGACACCCTGTATACTTGAATTGCACTTCATCTGTCCCAAAATATATATTTTTATAAAATTCTTTGAATACCGTTTAACATATGGGATTTTAATGATCCTACCTAAAAAAAGAGACAATGTTGTAGTTGTATTTTAAAAGTTTGTTATAATTTGTTCAATGACAGCAGAAAACATGAAACTAAGATGACTCCTGTCCGGGCTAACCCGACAATAAGTAATAAGTAACAAATGCGCAAGTGTGTAAAATATTAAACTGTACTGAGAGAATTAAATAGAGCAGTGTCAATCTGTCGCTCAAAGCAAAAAGGC
This sequence comes from Holobus sp. GC000080, assembly GCA_030556065.1. NCBI lineage: Eukaryota > Metazoa > Arthropoda > Insecta > Coleoptera > Staphylinidae > Holobus > Holobus sp. GC000080. Next base: position 496 of record JASKGO010001578.1, read on the forward strand.
GATTTTATTACAAATCATCAAAACCTTCCCCAACTTCCGGACTGAGGCAAAACTGGCAATAAGTGAATTGGGCACCTTTAGCTACCCAAACAACACCAGTTAAAAAAAAATCGATTTTTAAGTTTCAATAAATTTTATTGGTTTATGAATTTGAATACAATAATTAAAAATATAATAAAAAAGAAATATTTATCAAAATTAGGGATAAAGGAAATAACAAAAAATAAACATTGTTTTAAGTTTAAATTATTGTTTAAACAGCCTTGAGAAAGATATTATCAGATGCTAATACTGCGCCTCGCCTCATATTACAAGAGTTGAGTTAATTAATTTTAACATCTTCAAGGGACCGCTCTTAAAACCTTGAACTTATTGGGTCTACTCGTATTTTACAAATAAACCGGATGTAATACATTTACGTTCGCACTGTATCTACATGTATGGTTAGATTAACAGGGGCTTAAATTTACCTTGTGTTTTACTAGTTGTTTATTGAGAATCAAGCGGCTTTCGTTATTGTTCAGTTATAAATTTTATATGTGTTAGATATTGCGATAATCCCTTTTTAGTGTTTTGGTCACGTCCGAGGACTTACCGAGTTTTAAGCAGCTCCGACTCACATTTCTCGCCTTCGGGGCTTACTAATAGTGGAGTCGAATTTCACAAGATTATCTCTGATAATTTCACCCAACTAGGAAAACATGGACTTACATAATGCATATCTCGAACTCGGAACGTTCACTTTTTGAATTTTCTTCTTTCGACTCCGGCTAAACTTAAACTACTTAAACTTTAGCAAACTAAAAAAAATTGTCTGAAATCAAAATGAAAAATGTCAGTTTTTCAAAATAAAATGTCAAAATTTCAAAATCATAAATTGTAAATTATTGATAGAGGTATTTGAAGAGAAAGAGCAAATATGGATTCATTAAGAGAAAGTTACTCGTATTTCTCCATTAGCGAATACTTAAACAACGTTCAGATGTTCGACATTCAAACTCCTCAAGATCTCTACACATTTTTCATGCTGTGTCACTTATTTTCTTGGTCTGTGCTGCTCTGGAAGTTTAAATAACTTATTTATAAAGTTGTGAAACCTTCTAAATATGTTTATAACTATAGCGAGAAAGAAATAAAACTGAGGAAATAAGGAAACTTTTTTAATGAAAAACACCCAAATTTATTATCCGTAATTAATCATTGGATATGTGTTATTATGGTTAGTTCAACAAGAAGTAATAAGTTTCGACAGTTGATGAGCCAGTGAACATCGACTTTGGCGAACGAAATAATTGTTTCGCAAACTTTGCTCATTTTGATACTTGCGACAACTTCTGCTTTATATTTTTCTCGCATGTCTGCGTAACATCTTTTATCAAAATTTTAATTATTTGAGTTTATAACAAGAAGCGTTGCAAGTTGAAGTTTTTGAGATATTTTCTGCTTAATGAGGCTTAATTTCGAAATTATTATTTATTAGGATTTAAAAACTGTGAAAAAGTGAAAGTTTGAGTGAAAATTGCTAAATTTTCAATTAACCATTAATAATCAACTGAAAAAATAAAAGCAACAAGATAATTAAATTCATTTATTAAATCTACGTTAGTTTAATGTCGTTGAACATCTTTTTTTTTTATTATTCGATTTGTATGGATGTTCTTTACTGAAATTCAGCCAGATATATGCTAATTTTACCATTTTCAAAGGAAGATTGAAGTACGTCATTAAAGCGACAAAGAGCATATCAAAGATAACTTCGACTGATATTTCATTGACGAGCAATGCCATGCGAAATACGGAACATAACACAAATCATTGTTCATGGTGCACAAATAATAATTTAGTCTTGAAATTATTCCTTATCTTAAAATAGGACGCGATTCAATACAATAAAGTTATTGAAATTGTGTTTTTTCGTTGGCAGGACCAAATTTATTGACTTTTTTCTAAAATATTATTTTAAATTTTTGTCCATTAAAAGATTGAAAGTAAAACCGGGTAAAAATAGAAATTTTAAGTATTATAATAATGGTATTTCTGACTTGTATTTTTTCAATATATTTTTTCTGTTGTTCCCCGTAATTCAATGTTCATTTTCAATTCGAACATAAAACTGAAATGATTACCAATTAAAAGCAGCTAATTAATTTTTTTATTTATATTTTTATAGCTAGGTAGATATAATAATAAATAGGGTTGAAAATAAACAAAAAGTTATACTCGTAATGCAGTAAGTGACCCGACGCCTTCACTTCGATTTAAAAATTCAATTTTAATTTTCTAAAAATATTTTCTTCATTTAAACAAATATTAAAGCAATTATCATTACCTAAAATAAAACTTCCTTAACTTAAATATCTATTAGTAATTAAGCTTTTTGTGCAAGAGTAGTAAATCATCCGAAAATTCAAATTTTTAGTGAAATTTCTGCAGTCAATAGTGCTCATAATGCTTTGATAATATTGTATTATAGTAATTAATTAAAAAATGTCTGATTTTGAAGCAATTGTTTCGAATAGAGTTGCAACGGAAAAGGCCAGTCTAAGAGTTTCAACAAAAGCAACTAAATTTAAATCGTATACAAATCCAATTCTTAAGCTTGCAACTTGTTGAGATCTTAGTATAATAAACGATAAATCCTTTCGTAAAGTAGTTCTCCCTTTGAGGTACCAGTCAGCCGTATAAGCAGCATCACTGACACTTAACGCCTACAATTATTATTATTTTAATAATCAAACAATACTACAAATAAGAAGAAAGTTATACCTGATCATAAATAAGAGCACCTCCAAAGTTATAAAGAAAAATCTGCATAATAAGGGAGAAACTGTGAAAGCCATAGTTCGAAAAAGTTTCTATGTCCATTGCAAAACTAAAATATCAAATTCATTTTAATTCAAAAACAAATTACTCTCTTTGTCCCAAATTACACTATGTTTATTTAAAAATCTTTCATTAGCGAAAATAAATAAACTTAGTTTGATTCTCAAATCAAATTCCATCAGTTTGTCATTATTTTATAATCTTTTTTTTTTTAGAAATCATAAAATTAAAATACCCCCAGTTAAGATAAAAAATATGGATTATACAATCAATGAAAATACTGGTGTAAATGTAAGAAAAGACCAAAAAAGCAAGAACCTGTCTTGCGACTAGCGCAATAAAACTTTGCTGTTCTTATTTCAGCATAAAGTTGAGAAAAAATGGAGGCACGATGCTATTAAAGAAATTGACACTTAATTTATTTGTTATGTAAATTATGTGCCCGTAAAATAGTAATGTAATAAAAATAAAATATAAAATACTGTTCAAATTTTGATTCAATAATTTTTTTTAGGTAATATGCTATTTGAATACCATAATTTGGTACAAAATTGAATTGAAGTTTTTAAATTGACTTCCAAATAAATAAATCGCATAACTTCGACAATATTATTAACTGTTAGGTCTATAAATGAAAAAAATGTTTCCTCACCCTTTAAGCATAAGCATAAGCCAGCAAGTCATGATGCTAAAAACAGCCATACTAAACTGAATGCCTAAAATTAAAGTCATAAATTCGTTGAACTCATTTATAAAACCAAGTATAATATTATGCTGTCGAACAATTCCCTCAATATCCTTTGGTATTTTTTCGTCTTGAGCGAAATTCATCTCGCTAAATGCTTCCTTTACCATTTCCAAAGCTACATAGACATATGTGACGAAAACGATGAACAGCATATCAAAGCCCACCGATGCTGCCATAATAGTCACCATCGCAAAACATTGCCATACGAAATATCCACCATAACAAAAATCATTATCCAAATTGCATAATCGATAACTCAATAACATGGTAATTCGCTCTTCGGAAGTTAAAACAGAATACAGTGGACTCACGCAATTAACAACAAGACAACCGAAATATGTCTTTATACAATTGTAACCTCTCTGGTAAATTGTTTGCATCCGTTGATCAATTGTGAAACTGAATTTATTAGAAGGCCAAAATTCATCAAAACTTCTAATCATGTTCTTTAGTTTTCTGCGACTCAACATCATCACCAATTGTTTAATAATGGTCTGAAGAGAAAAATTATATAAAAAAAAATTATTATATTTTGATAGTATTAACTGATTTTAAGCATAATTACCATTATTAAACCTGGAAGAAAGACGATCGAATGAAATGTATTTTCTTCGTTCCAGTTGACGGTTATTTCCTTTATCGTTAGCATTACTAACAACACTGTCGATATTAAAGTAATGGTGGAAAAAATGTCGCGCCAGTTTAATCTGTTTCCTAATAAAGGATTCAATCCTGCAACTGACAAAAACTGAAGCGTATATTTTAATAAGGGCTTTTTGGTATTATGCACGTTCATTTTTTTAATTATTGCCGCTGATTTAGATGATTATTTACGACTCGCAACCGAAACAAAAATTACAAGCTGCATATTGATTTTTTGTATTATAATTTCATGAGCATATTGATTATTAACATCAATGCAAATTTATATATGTGCGAAATCATTTATGACCATTTTTGTTATCCTACCGGTAAACTTAAAAAATATTTTCCCGACGCCTTCATTTCAATTACTTATAGTTGGTATATATTTTTTTTACTTTATTTTTTATTTCTATTCTTAAAGCTTTTAGAACATTTACAAACATATTAAATCAATATATTTTTGTGAACAGATGTCTAGTTGTTAGCAAACTTTTTATATTTAATAACTACTGATTTTTGTTTGCAAGTGTAATAAATTATTATCGGAAAATAAATTCTCACTAAAATTTCAGGTGACAATTATTACAATTTTTGTAACTCATTTAAAAATATCTCATTTGGAAGCAATGGTATTAAAAAGAGTCGCTCCTGAAAAGGCTAGTCTAAGAGTTGCAACAAAGATGGCTAAATTTAAATCATATATAAATCCAATGCTTAAGCCTGCAACTTTTTGAGATCTTTGCATAATATAAGACAAATCTTTCCGCAAAGAAGTTCTTCCTTTGAGGTACCAGTCAACTGTATAAGCAGCATCACTGACACTTAAAGTCTACAATTTTATTACTTAGAATCAATACCACAAATCTTTAGAAACTTGTACCTGATTATAAATGAGAGAGCCTCCGAAATTATAAATAAAAATCTGCACCATAAGGGAGAAACTATGAAAGCCGTAATTCATAATGGTATCCCTGTCTGTATTAAAACTGAAATAATAAATCCAGTTAACACAAAAATCAAAATTACTACTTTAAAAAGACAAAAATTGACTGCTATATAAGTAAACAGCATTACTTCAAAATTATATTTCCTCTGTCTCAAATTATGATATTCATTTCTTTAAAAACTTTTTAATTGATATGATAAATATACCTTATTTTCACAATAAGACTGTTAATTATTACTTTTTGTACTCAACAAATGGGATAATTTTGATACAGCTAATGAAATCAAATAATTATCTCTTTTTTAATTAATTTACTACAGTTCCAATCATTCCATCTTGAAAAACAACACAGCGTTAATTATTTAAGTTATAATCTATGCTCAATACAAATTTAACCAGTTTGTCATAATTAATTTAAAAAAAAAAGCAAAAAACATAAAATCCTAATCAAATAATATACCGTGTGTGCCCAATGAGACTATTCATAGGGATTTTACATGTATTTCCCTATGTATAGTAGCAAATCGCTCAAAGTCAATTGCATGGGAATCAAAGAGTTAAAGGAGTTGCCTAAATAATAACTTTAAAATTGCCGAAACTTCAAATAATAAAACGTCAGTTACAACTGAGTAGCAAATACACAAAATGGCTCAAAAACGAAATCAAATTACAACGAATAAGAGAAAGTACACATGATAATATGGCTTAATCAGAGAAATAGTCTGAGGACAATTCGTGATCGTTTCATTTTTAAGTCATTTTATTTTACTCGCTATTCAGTTATGAAATTTAAGTAATCTGACGTCATTACTTAAGCAGCTCCTTTAACCCTTTGATTCCCATGCAATTGACTTTGAGCCATTTGATACTATACACATAGGAAAATACGTGAAAAAAAAAGTACATGTAAAATCCCTATGTATAGTCTCATTTGGCACACATGGTATATAAAAAAGTATAATAATTTTGGACAGAGGTAGTAAAACTGAAAAAAGAATTTAAATTGACTGATATATGAGGAAATAGTATTACTTCATAATAGTTTTAAATTTTACATCAATAAGTTGAAAATTATTTTCTCACCCTGTAAGCATAAGCATAAGCCAGCAAGCCGTGATACTGCAAACAGCCAAAATGAAGTGAATAACCAAAATTAAAGCCATAAATTCATTAACCTCCTTTATAAAACCAAGTATAATATTATGTTGTCGAACAATTTCCTTAATATTCTTTGGTATTTTTTCTTCTGGTGCGAAATTCATCTCGCTAAATGCCTTTTTCACCATTTCCACAGCAACGTAGACGTATGTGACAAAAGCGATAAACAACATATCAAAACCAATCGAGGCAGCCACAATATGCATCAGCGCAAAACCATGCCATACGAAATATGCAGCATAGCAAAAATCATCATTCAAATTGCATAAACGATAGCTTACTAAAATGGTAACTCGTTCCTCGGCAGCTATCACGGCATATAGGAGACCCAAGCAGTTAAAATTAAGGCAAACAAAGTAAGTCTTTATGCAATTGTAACCAATATTAAATAGTTTTTCCATGCGTACTTCAATTACAGGACCTAATTTGTTCGTCGACCAAAATTGATCAAAAGTTTGAACCATGTTCTTTAGTTTTTTGCGACTCCACATCATTACTAATTGTTTAACAATTCACTGAAAATTAAAAAAAAAAAACTAAAAATATTTCTTTCGGAATATTTATCGTCATCATCATCATGATAGTTTTAACTTTGATTACCATTGTTAATCCTGGAAGATAGACAATCGAATGAAACGAATTATCTTCACCCCAGTGGATGATAACTTCCGCTGCCATTAGAATGAGCACAAAGATTGTCGATATTAAAGTAATGGTGGAAAAAATGTCTCTCCATTTAAATCTGTTTCCCAATAAAAAGTTCAAGCCGGACAGTGATAAAAAATTGAGCGTATGTTTTAATAAGGGTCTTTTGGAATTATTCACGTTTATTTCGCCCATCATTGTCGCCGATTTCGATGATTATCAGCGACTTGCTGGCGAACCGAAAATTAAAAGCAATATATATTGATCATTCTATTAAAATTTTATGAGCATAGCACATTGATTAATAGTGTCACTGAATATTTATAAATATCGTGAATATTGTGAAAGTTTATAACAAAAAGTGAAGCAGCCTGTACACCAAAGAATTACTTTCACTATTTTACCCGGCGCCTTCACTGCAACTATTTGCTCGTATGATATTTTCATTTAAAATTATAATAAATTTGCAAATATTGCGATAAAAAATATTTGGTAAATCGGCAAGGAAACTTATATATTATATGTGTATGATGTGTATAAATTTAAGTGGGTAAAATATGTCTAAAACCACCTTTACATATTTTTGCCATGCATTTTTAATATTACCTTGTTACAATTTAATGAAGAAAAATTATCGGAATATGAATCGATAATTTATAAAAAGTTAATTTAATCCATAATATTATTACTAATATACATAATTAAGCAGAAAATTGTATAATATAATTCAACTTATTTTAATAATACGTTGTTTTTATTTCTTAAATAGATAGCATTATTTTTTTAGTTTAGTTTTAGTTAGTTTTCTATGACTCCACATCATCACTAGTTGTTTAATAATTGTCTGAAGAGAATTTTTCACTAAAAGTAAAGCACCCCGTACACTAAAAAAATATTTTCATTATTTTACCCGGCGCCTTCACTGCAACTATTTACTCTTATGATTTTTTTTTTAATTTAAAATTATAATAAATTTGCAAATATGGCAATTAAGGTAATTAAAAATATTTGGTAAATCGGTAGGGCAACTTTTATATGATATATTTGTATGATGTGTATAGAATAAAGTAGGTAAAATAAGTCTAAAGCCACCTTTAGATATTTTTGCCATGCATTTTTAATATTACCTTGTCACATTTTATTGGAGAAAAGTTATCGGAATTGGATTCTATAAATTATTAAAAGTTAATTTTATGCATAATATAATTATCAATATACATAATTAATCAGAACTTTTTTTAATAAAATTTAATTTATTTTTATAATATGTTGCTTTTTAGTTATACAAATGTTACTCATTTAATTGATTTTATTGAAGCAGTTAAATTTTTTTATAAAATTTAAAATTTTAAACAAAATTTATATTGCTTCTCCATGCTAAAATTTATAGAATATCTGTTCTTATTTTGTGCCAAATTATGACATACAGCTTAAAGAAATTAATTGTATTGAAACTTATAAAAAATAAAACATAAGGGACAGAGGGAATATAAAAAAGTGCAAATATATTTTACAGTGCGAAAAGTAAATTTCACATTCAAAACTTGTATGTTCGTTTCTGACAAATGCGCCTATAAAATTGCAAATATAGCAAAATAAGAGAGAGCATACCTTGAATATAAAACACTTTTATTTGCATTTTCTTGCTTTCGTTTGTTGAGCACGCATCTATTAACTTTAATTTTGAAAACTTTGTGTTGCACAGCACAAAAAAAGCCTCCCTAAAATTGCTCAGTACTTCCCTTTCCTTCTATTTTTTCTAATTTAAAGCAAATATAAATTATATGATTCCATTTATAATGGCAATAATTACGAATGGCTTCTGACGCTTGCAATAAATTTCGTTATGGCGAGCGAAATGTAAGAGACGAATTTGATTTAAGCTATAACATTTGCGGCAGACAACTTTGCTGCTTCTGCTTCTTCCACACAGTCAAATCTTCTTTCTACTTAGTCGTAAAATTTATGCGGCTCACGCTTTACAACAGGATTGACTGGGTTTCAGAAAATGTCACGACCCGAAAGACGCCTTTTCATCAATTTCTGCATGCCCGCTGGAAAAATGTACACTGTCGCTTTAGAAAGCTGTATGAAACGTAATCAAGGTCGCAAAGAGACTAAATCCACTAACTGCAAAAATATCAAATCGAAAAATACTATTTGTTCGGATGCAGAAAAACCGAATAAAATAAAAAGAGAAATGTATTTATGAAGAGCAAAAAAAAGGTGGCATTCAAAGCATTCCTTCCAGTCTTCAAGTGGGTTCGTGATATAAACGAAATGGGTTTTTTGCAGTTAGCGATTGCTTTTCGTTTTCTTTTTAAGGTTTCCATCACCAAAACGAGGATGTAATTAAATAACGGAGCCTTCACTCTGACGTCCTTTGTATATGGGTAAGTAATATTGAACCAGATAAAAAGCAGTCTAATAAAAATACGATAGAAAATTGATGTTCTCATAAATATTAAATGTGCACATCAAAAACGATCTTTCTTCGGAGCAGCAATACGTATATTCGTCTGGAGCCGACGTTAGAAATTAGTTTTTGCTGAACTAAATAAACATTTAATTAATTTAAAAAAAAATACGAAACTATACATCCTTATTTTTTTGCCGAAATGTTCATGTAAAAGGATCCGTTTTGGATATGTTTAAACAATAAAGGATAATGTTTATTACAATGAAATAGAATTCAGTGTACAGAATCCCCAGTTTTCATTTCACTGTTTTGTGCGTCGGTCGCTCGTAGGCAGTTTGGTGTAAAATATCCCGTTTATTTGCCTTTTGCATCTTTATTTTGCTTGTCATAAAATCGCAACAACGTGTTTTGTGCAACAAAGTGCGCTTTTTATAGGATGTGTCTACTAACGTTACACCGAGCTTACCGTACGTGAATGCTATGCGAAATGCTTTTTATGATTTTTGAATAGACAATTTTTCATATGACATTTTCGTGTTACACCTCTATGTAAAGTGTAGTTTGACCGGCGCCTGCACTTCGCTTCTTTCTTGCTTTTTTACGAGATTCGATTTTTTATTATTATTATTAATTTAAAAATATTCTTTATTTATTGCAAATATTTCAGTTTTGTTATAGATATTTTTATTTATTTATATAAAGAATTTCTGTTACGCAAAAAGTAAGAGTTAGATCAAAAAAGAAACATGCGCAAAAACAAGTTATTCAAAAAAAAAAAGAAAATGTCGAAGTCGTATCATATATCTTGGTTGTAATCTCGTTAATCTCTTTTTATGTTTGTTTTTCCGATAAAGCGCTATTTTTGGAGCACAATATTCTGAACACTGCAAGGCATAAAATAACTCAAACAGAGACAGTATTTCTTTGGTTTTTAGTGCACCAATAAAAGGAAAATTTACACAGACGGAAAAAAATGTTTTGTTTCGCTGTTGTAATAAATATGCACTTTGTTTTACTTACAAAAAAAATCCAGCACTATAAAAATAACAGTAAATAAACTCAGAAGGAAAACTATTACCATTTGAAGTTACACTTTACGATAAATTTGCCGCTTCTTTCTTGTACACATATCTTCTGTAACTCAATTACCAAGTTCGTTTGGGGATTCATTTACCAGCGGTACACAGTATCTATATATTAAGTTACATAAGTTTTCCAACTTATAAAAGTATTTTTTGTCAATGCCAAAGTTGCTTGCATTTAAAAACTAAATAATTCCGTTTTTTGTCGCGACGAAATAGTCAATATAGACTTTTCTTTTTTCGGAGAAAATATATGCATTTTCCAATGGAATAATAAGTGAGGCAAATGGTATTTGCATACATTAAAATTTTATCCAATGAATTTTACATACCGTTCGCTCGTCACAAAATTCGAAATTGTCGGCACAATAACTAATTGTTTAATAATAGAAATCTATTGTTTACTTAATTGCCACACAGAGATACACCTGACTGAAATGCAAATTTCATGTACAATTGTAATTACGCAGAGTTTAAAATGTGGGCGCTAAAAAATAATAAATATTTATAATTGGGGATTGTAAATATATTATTTTATATGTTTCAGTTTTTATGCAATATTTGGAACATATTTTACTCTATTTTATGCTAAATTTGGTAAATCAGGTGCGAAATACTGCAGGTAGACAATAAGGTAAAAATAGATTTTTGTCATAAGTTATTTTACACAAGAGGCGGTTACACGCAGAAGGATAAATTCCTGGAGAAAGTGAAGTTTGAAGTGGTCCAAAGGGGCCCTAAAATATTTAGCAAAGGGTCAACGCTTTTGAAATGTTACCTTTTACGACTACTAATTCTATTTTATGCAACAAAGACCTTATTTTCACAATAAGGATGTTCATTATTACTTTTCGCTTTCTACAAATGGGCTAATTTTGGAAAAGCAACTGAAATCAAATATTTTTCTCTCCTTTCAATGAATTTACTACAGTTCCAAGTTATGGTATAAATTTCTTTAAAAAAAAAATAGACTACTATTTGAATAAAGATAAATAAACTTGATGGATTTTTATCATTTCATCATGAAAATCAATGATTTATTTAACTTTTTTTCTGATTTTGATGCAATGGTATCAATAATAATAATTTATAAATGTGCGAAATCATTTATGACAATTTGTTATCCAACCGGTAAACTTAAAAAATATTTTCCCGGCGCCTTCATTTAAATTACTTATAGTTGGTATATTTTTTTTTACTTTCTTTTTTATTTCATTTTTCTTAAAGCTTTTAGAACATTTATTAACATATTAAATCAATATATTTTTGTGAACTGATGTCTAGTTGTTATCAAACATTTTATATTTAATAACTACTGATTTTTGTATGCAAGTGTAATAAATTATTTGCGGAAAATAAATTCACACTGAAAAGGCTAGTCTAAGAGTTGCAACAAAGATGGCTAAATTTAATTCATATATAAATATAATACTTAAGCATGCTACTTTTTGAAATCTTTGTATAATATAAGACAAATCCTTTCGCAAAGAA
>JASKGO010001579.1:0-18066 GCA_030556065.1 Holobus sp. GC000080
AGGACAATCGTAAAGAACCGAGGAATTTAAAAATGACGGATAAATAGAAAAATGCGCTATGGATTTGGTAACAAGTATTAGCTTATTATCTACAGATTACAATTATATTTATATCATAAAGGTATTAGTAAGTAGTGGTCTAATTAATTATTTCTATGAAAAATTTCGAATTCAAAGGGATTTTATTAAAGCCTTACAACTTATTGCATTTAGCACCGATATCGTAATCCTAGGACATTAGTAGTATTGTTTTTAGTAACTAACAAAACACAAAAAAAAAAACAGTAAGGCACACAATTAAATGCTTCAGTTCGTCTCGACAAAATTTACATTATACAAAATTATTGAGAGAACTAATAATGGCACAAATGCAAACTTGACAGCAGCCTAGAAAAGGGTCACAATCGGTGACTGCTCACCGACTTCTTCTTCTTCATGTTAAACCATCCAGCGCTCTTTTCGGGGTCCCGCGGCATCGACACCGATCGGGACACTTCATTCCTCTTGCCGCTCCTGTTGCTGCCCAACGATTCGACCGACATGCTCTTCGAAGCCATCCTCATCTTTTCATCGCCGCGATTGTATCGGTTGATGTTCTCCTTCGGCTGTCGCTCCTTCTTCTTGTACAAACTGGACGTTGAACTTTTCATGTCACCTGCTCGCTTTAGAGAGCTAATGTTCTCTTTGCTGTGCGAACGCTTATTGCTGTTGCTTAACGTAGACACATTTTGATTGGAACGACGCGTCTCTTGCGCCTTCTTCTTCAGCGTCGAAGACTCTTTACGACTAGATGAGTGCCTGTTCTGTTCGAATTTGCCGTTCTTCAAGGGCTTCGGATACTGCGTGTAATCGATGTCCATACCTTCCTTGTAGTATTTCGGCCGCCACGGGGCCAAAACCGAAAAAGAGCGACTCAGCGTCTTCACGTGTGGCTGCATTCGGCCGGAAGCGTTCGAAGTCAATTCTTCCCTGGAGGCGGCACGGCGGCCGTTGCGGAGATAACCAGGTCCTGGTATATCCCCCACTGAAAAAGTTAATTTAGTAAAAAACAAGGTATTTTATCGTAATGTAATGATAAACAAATAAAAATGTTTTTTTTTATTGAATAATAAATAAATACCTTCAAAACTAATAAAAAAGTTTGAAATATTGAAAAATTAATGCTGCATTAATTACAATTGTTAAAAATATACTTAAAAAATAATTGAAAAACTTAATTCAAAGAAGTTACGTAAAATTTAATAATTAATTTCCATCTCCCGTTACTTATAAGAAAAAATAAAATAAAATAAAGAAAAGAAACAAAAAAAAAAGAGGAAAAAAAAGAACTTTATTTTAATTATTTGCTGTTATTTAAATTAAAAATTAAAAAGAAAAGAAACATAAACTAAAAGGAAATACCAATAAAAGGAAGAGGTATTAAAGAACTTACCAGTGGCAGCGTGCAGATAGACAACACTTCTTTGCGATTGTTGACTGCTGTCTCCTTCGGTTGAGCTACCGATGGAGCTGACTTCGTTTTTCCTCCTGCTCGTACCGCGATCGTCCCTTAATTTATCCCGATTGCGATGCGCGGGCGACGCGGGCGGTTTCAAGCTCAACCCCTTGACGTCGCGATCGGAGTCCGCGTTGTTGATGTTGAGCAAAGACTTGTGATAGGCCTTGCGATGCTGCGTCTCCTCGGAGATGTTATGCAGATCCCGCGAGGACTGGCTGCGCGTCCTGGACGCGAAAGCGGATCGCGACTTGAGCGCAGACTTGTGATTGCGTCTGGTGCTATCGTTAGATTCTTGGTCGGTGTCCCCGAAGAACCGGAGACTTTTCGTCGGCTTCGTAATTTCATCCTCGGTACTGGTCAGGTTGCCTTCCTTCTCGCCCTGCGGAAACGACAAGCGAGCGCAGCGCGCCGAAGAAAGAGCGCGGTCAGCAATTACGCTTAATAAACATAAATAACGGAAAGCTCGTACCTTCTTCGACTTTTTCCGCGAGAGCCTGTCCAGTGATTTAAACCAACTTCCGTGTGTCGGCTCGTTCTTTCGCTGGCCATCTTCCCGCGTAGGCGAACCGCCAGGCGAAGATAAGCGTCTTCGGTTATTATAGTCGTATCCCTGGAAAAAGGTTCCGCCGTTAATGAAGTACCTTTACGTATAGATTATGTTTGTGTGTGTGTGTGTGTGTGTGTGTGCATAAGGAAAGAGTGGACCAGTGAGTCCATCCACGTAATAGTGGTATAGTGGAGGCGCGTTGCGGACGCGTATTGCCGCGAAGAAATGAATGTGCGAAAATTGGAGGCTCATGAATGGAGCGGCGAGCGGCGAGCGGCGAGCGGCAAGCGGCAAGCGGCGCAACGCGAACAAGAAAGAATATTACGAGCAGGTCGGACGGCTTCGCGGCGCCAATAATGAAAATAAACGAGTGGGAATAATAAGGAGAGAAAAAAAAATCATAAATAAAAGACGTCGTTTGCTCCGCTCATCGGCAACGAGGTGGTTTATGAAAAAGGCCGAGGATCATCGCGCACCGGCCCGGCCGCATCGGCCGCTCGCTCGCTCGCCTCATATCCTCTGACCATCATGAAGAAGAAGCCGTGAAGAGCGCCTCTCCGTGCCATCGTAATTATATGCTTATTCATTCCACACTCCCGATCGCAGAAGTGATGAAAAAATCGCGATTCTCATAATACTGCCTCTACCTACTTGTTTATATCTTCCTCCTCCCCAGTTTCATATACCTTCTTCTTCCTTCATGCCTTCTATGACTATCTAATGCGATTATGTTTATCGAATAACAAATTGTTTAGACTGCAAGCTATGTTGTACCAAGAATTCATTTATCTTCTTTATCTTTGGTTAAAACAACAACTTGTATTACATTTTTTCCCATTTTTTATTTTGCTTTGCTTATTTTCAGTAAGTTATGAAAGCTATACACATTTTCAAGAATTTTCAATAATTGTATTGTAATGATTAAATTTTTTAAAATTGCAATAAAATTATTAATTGCTTATTCAGTACCTCTGTAACTGTTAATAATACTTGAAGAAATTAACAAAAACTTTTTATTTAAATTTGAAAAAAAAAAGTAAATTATAAATGAATGACTTTAAATTAAAATTAACCAAATAATTTTTAAATCCAACTTTTTCCAGTTAATTAAACGTTTAACAATGTAAAACAAGCAAAAAAGAAACAATACACCGCATTAAGAAAATCTAATTGGAAACAGAATAACTCAAGAATAAGAATAATAAAAGAACTTAGCACGCATTTCAGCAATATTTGAGTTAATTAAAGTAAAACGCATAGAAATACAATAAAATTTATTATCGATAGTAATTGGCTCTACTTATCCTGCAGATAAATGCAAAGAGAAAGCGCGAAACAGAAGTGAAAAAGTTAAAAATTTAACGATTTTATCAGTAAAGTAAATATCCCTAGAACATTCAATACTAATAATGCACTGAACAACAGTTCTCAAAATTTTATTGCAGCCATAAACAAAAAGGGGAAATGTTAATTGGCCCATTTCCTTTTTAACGATCTGCAAATGAAAGCAAGGCAATCACTTAAAAGAGTTTGTACAGACCGAATAACCCAAAGGGGAAATCTAGATAAATGGATAAATATGCGAAATAACTTTGCAATTCGTTTTTCGTTTTAATCCTTCCTAAAAAAAAAAAACTCAGCAAAGTCAAAGTGGACGAGCCTAAGCTCGAGCGCGAGCAAACTTAAGCGCGAGAAAATGAAGATATCGGAGGGAACAAACACATAAAGTGGTTAAACAAATTGACTGAGTATGCAAATTTAAGTAACATCATTTTATGGTAATATTGTTTCGAGCGTCGCCTTTTTAGCTTAAACAAGCACCTATTGAGCGGTAATAATTGCATATAAATTAAGATATCTCGGATGGCCGTTGAGTGTATATTATATGGCAACATAGAGGCGCACAACGTAAAGGAAAAAGAAGGACGCAACTTGGTCTTTTCTGATCACAAGACTGCGAACGGAGCAAAACAAGAAGACGTTTTTCTAAAGCGCTAGTACAGGGTGCACGAAATTTCAAAAATTTCAACAAAAGCAATAACCGCGTTGATTGCAGCTAACTAAGAGAAAATTATTTAAAAGCACCATGGAAGAAAATTGCTTAAATAATGAAACCAAAAATTTACGACAGATTTGCTTCTGGAAAAAATCTGATGTTTCAAGATTCAACACATTCAAAAATACACAAAAACAAAAACAAATTTATCTAAAAAAAAATTACCCTTATTATACTTGAAAACTTTATTCGAATATCTGATTGCGCAAAAAATGATATAAAAGTTTCATATAAAGTAACATCCTGTAGTTGTTTGAAGCAAAAGCAAAAGCAATATCCAAGCAGCAGCAGCAGCAAGAAGACAACGACGACGTACGAAATGAGCTTAGGGAAAAATGCGGTCGTAGGCATACCTAGACTAGATAATATTTATCCAATGCGTTATCTTGTTGGTTGTTAATACGGGCGATAGACACACATATTTGCGATGCGCTTCTTCGGATGGTAAATAAGCTGGGGCTACCGAAGAGAGAAAGATCGTGCGAGTTGTGCGGGTAGATGAAACGCGGTGGTATAATGAGCGTACAGGGTGATATTTATGAAGTGGGTATGTGCGGCATTTGCTGGTATCAGATGTGACCGAGCGGCAAATGACCTGCCGGCCTTCAAGGGCCTTCAACTGACTCTCTTTACGCACTTATATGCATTACATCTGCAAGTGTTATATAAAACATATAACTTACTCCTAGGTACCTAGTACCTACACTTACAAAAAAAAAAACACCATTATTCAAGTACACTTTCTTTAATAAGGATTTCTTGTAATTATTACATTGCTCTTTCTTTCATTCTCTTCAGATCTGCCTGAAGCTGAAGGGTTCTCAAAAGTTTTGTTTTCTTATTAGTGATTTTCTAAGAGCGAAAATGCTTTAAGAGCTTTTGACTTTGTCGTCAAGTAATAACAGGCAAACAAAAAGTTGATTTAATCGTAAATATCAAATAAAATATTTTATTATTTCAAATTATTTGATTTTTAATTAATTATTTTTGTTTTATTTAGTATTAAGCCAACAAAAATTAAAGACTATTTAATTAAAATGAAAATAATCAGAAAATTACAAAGATTAATTAGAAAATTTAATTAAAAACAACAACAAAATTTTGCAATTCGCATAATAAAGTGTATATATCGTAAAACTGAAGAACTTTCTCGGAGTTGCAATGATTAGCAATAACTTACGAATCAATGAATCCGACACGATTAGTATAGCATATCGGTTTTTGCCCGTTGTGATTGATTACCGTTCAAAAACAATCGTTCGTTACCGGCCAGTGATCATCGGATGATGCCAATGATCGATCGATTGGAAAACGACGATCGAAAAATTTGCTACAAATAATTCGCTCTTATACTCTTGGATAATACAACTTAACTCGTTTCGTACTTTTAGCAATTACCTACAAGTGCTAAGCTAAGTAATCTAAGTTCTTCCAAGTTCCAAGTAACAAAAAGCAGTAATACAGGGTGTAAAATTTAGAATTGAAGTTACAAGTATCAGTGCTTTACTGCTGAACTGATGAACTGATGAAAACCAGAAGGAAAACATCGGAGAAAATTCCCAGCGGAAATATTTCAATTAGCGCGGATTCTTCCAGCTTGGAGCACTTAAATGAAGATAGAGCGTATCTGTTTTGAAGTGAATACAAGTAATGGTCAGCCTTATACAGGATAATGCAAAAAAAAAACATTGCAAATTAAAATTTCCTTAAAAATAATTAAAAATCTTTAAATCGTTAATAAAACAAACAAATAACAATTAAAAATTTAAGAAATTATTTTTTAAGTTAAAGCCGTGGTAATTAAAAATTCAAAATGACTTTGAGGGCTTTGCGAAAGCTCCCGTAGGACGAGATAAAAATGTATTAGTTCGCATAATGTCATCGCAAAAGATAGGAGATTGGTGCGTATGGCGCAATGTGTGGGGTCGTCTTCCATAAGGTTGCAAACTGTTTATAATTAGTTTTAATTAAACAAGTTTTAGATATAGATATTATGGGCAGTGGTGCGTTTGTGTGTGGGGCAGAATGATCATTGTCGGACGCGCGCACTTTTATTATTAGTAGAAAGAGATGGCCGGCAAATAATTATGACGGTCATTATTGCAACGAATCGGATTATTCGCAAGGCATATTATATGAATCGTTAATTGGTTCACCACAATACTTATTATTATTATTATTATTAGGATTATTACTATTAACGTTGTATGGTGGTCAGAGAGGTCTGTTTCAAAAGACCAATTTGCTAAATTAGTGCCAAAGCTATATTCCTATAGAGTTATTAAATTCTATCATTTTGTCCTTTGAAAAGTTTAGATTTTATTATTACCAATTACGCACTTGATGGTAACTTACATCAGTAAGACTAAGTACCGGTGATCTTAAATTGCCAGCACGAAAAACGTATCTTTGCAATAAGCAAAACCTTATTAGCGTTAATTATCGCGATCGAGACCTTTATTTTCCATTAAATCATTACGGAACAGTGTAATTACATTATTAGTTATTGCTAATGTTCCTTTTTTTATTGTTTTAATTCTTTTGTTTCCTTTTCGTGTGTACAAATTGAAATAAAACCTGTTAACCTGATAACAATTCTATATTTTTCTTAAAATTTTACTTAAAAAATGAACGAAATTGTTAAAAATTCTATAAAAAAAATTTGTTGCTTGGGAATTTTTAATAAAAAAAAAATAACTAAATAACTAAAAAAGAACTGCTGTATTTTTCCAATGAAAACTTCTTAAACTCTCTGTATATTTTCAACAGTTACGAGTTAATAATGATTTTTTGCATCATAATTTATTCTTTATTTCGCCATATCTTGATTGAAATTTATAGCCGGTAATATTTCTAATAGTTATTTATTATAATCTAGAGTTGCCAGCATCTCTTTTTTTCTTCACTTTATTGCGGGATTCTTCTTTCTTCTCTGAGTGACGACTCTTTGTACATTTGTAAAAACGCAACTTTCTTAATTGATTTGAATGATACCCGCAAACATAAATAAATGAATCATAATTTATTTATTAGTCAGTAGCAGAAGCAAATAACAATAAATAATCCAAGAAGTTAGTTAATGAGTTTCAATTTTCCTTACAATTTTGAAAAATCTTTTATAAGAAATGAAATTAAATGCAGCACAAAATTTACATTAAAACCAACAAAAAATATAGCTTTTAATGATGTACGTCGGCATTATTGAAATGCAGTGTTTGCTAAACTAATGAACAACTTCAGATTTATGGAAAGGAAAAACAAAGTGGCAGCAAAAAGCGAAAAACATATAACAAAAATAAAACACGGAAAATTGTATCACAAGAAATGCAATCGATGCGTTTATAGAAAAATGATTGGAGGGAAAATTGCGGAATTAAAAAATAAGACTGTAATAATCGCATCAGTTAATTATTATATTGTTAGAGACTATTAAATTTAATTTTATCAAATTTTATTGAACACAAAGCGATACAGAAGTGCATATCAAAATTAAATTCATTAGATAGAAGTTGTTTTTTGTTTTGGCAAATATTTTTGAGTTGAAATTAATTAATCCCAATTCTCAATTTAAATTGATTAATCCCAATAGGAATTAAAGAAAAAAAAAAGATTTGTTAGATTGCAACTAAGAGGGTCAATTGAATGAAAATATAAAATGCTAAAAATTTAATTAATAAATGGAAATTTCCAATTAATCTGTAAACGACTTCAAAACAATATTCTGATTTTTTATAAACAAAAAAAAAAGAATGAGATTTTTATCGGATTTTGCATATACTACACACCCACACACGCGTAATTAAATTTGAATGAAAGACTATAGTAAAGTTGAAGTAAATTACTTCAACGAATGAAAACTAAGTGAAAAGCATTCAGCATAAATTACAATGATAATTAATTAGTCGAAAACGCAAGCAATACTTTGTTGCGCCGAATGGCAAATTCTAATTATGATTATTTGATAAGTTGCCTTAATTTACGGTCGCCTTATAAGGTTTTAATAGTACACGCGGAGCGATATTCAATTTGTTGTTCGCATAGACTAGAGAGAAAGAGTGCAGTGAGCAGTGAGCAGTGCGGTGCAGTGAACAGTGCGGTGCACAAGAAGCGCATAAAGTAGTAATGAATGTTTTATCGTGTGTGTGTGTGTGTGTGTGTGTGTGTGTGTGTGTGTGTGTGTGTGTGTGTATTGCTGCTTGGCTTTCCTCCGGTCCGGTTTTTGTAATTTGATTTATTTTCCAGGAATTTTAATAATGCTAACAGCGAACTGTGCGCAATCATCATCCGGCCTCTTCGGGGCCGCAATTTGCTTAACAAAGAATTTACAAATCGCTTTCCTTATATGTCACCGCGCGCGTAACAACGGCCGGCCGGCGACGACAATGATCATCATGATTAGAGACGATACAGTATTGAGAAACGTTTTCGGTTTCGTTTCCACCGACCGCGCGCAACACAAGCATAATATCCTTTTGCTTTTCTTCACTCCGATGCCTACCCACACTATTCCACTCTTTTACTCTCTTGTCATCTCTTGGCGCGCGGATGCATCTCCTTCGACGGATCGTTTTTATCTACGACCAGCAGCATCGTCAGCTTTTGCTGGGATGCTGTAATGCGAGTATAGGTACACTGCCTAGCAGCCTAGGTTGCTCTTCTCTTAGTTGGTGCTATTCATTTTCCAGCTAATTACACGCACTCAGCTATTTTAATTGGGCACGTTATGGCCATAATTATTCGAAAGCGAACCGTTTGATCGGCCACTATAAATTGCGCATCGCGCCTTTTGCGAACACTAACCAAGGTTACACAATTTCCTTTTCGTTATTATATTTTCAGGATTGCTTTTGCATTTATTAAGTTTTCACACAGGAAATAAAAACATTTTTACCATTTCGCGTGCCGCATTATTAACGTACAAGGTTTTCCAACGAAAAGTTGCAAACTCTCAAAAAAGTTTTTTTTGACTTTTTGGTTATTTAGTATAAAATTTTATCTTCCTACTTAAAATATATTAAGAAGTAGTTTGTGTTAAAAACTAATTGATTTTTTTACTCCCCATGTCCCAAAATAAGCAATTTATTTCTTTATAAATCTTTGATTAACGATGATAAATATATACTTATCAGGGATTAATCATTTTTTCTTGAAAAACTGTAAAACTATGCTCTATCTAATATTTGTGAAGTAATCTCTGCTCAAAACAAATTTTAAAAGTTTGATATAATTCGTGAAAAACAAAAAAAATGATGATATTAAAACAAATTTAATGGAATATTCTTTAGTAATCTATAGAATAGAGAGTAGTAAATCTAAAAAATGTGTTCTCATCTAAATTAGAGCCCTAAAGTGGAAAATTTGTTTTTATCCTCCAATCGATGAAAACCTTTAAATAAAAAGTAATCAGAAAATTTGAAAAAAAAAATTTTTTACTAATGAAATCGTCTTTGCTAGCGTTCAATTTTTTTTTTTTGATCAAATAGTAATAATAATTTAGGAAAGAGCTCATAAAAACAATTCCTAACAAAGCAGTTGATATTAATATAGCAAGTAGCAGCCTTTCATATTCCAGAATAACAAAGAAGAAAGAACAGCTACTAATAAACATTTAATGGCATTTGGAAATGATTTTTCCCGACACTGTTTTCGCAACGCATTTTATATGCCATTAGGAAAACAAAAGTAAAAAACTTTAATTACAAAAATTCCATCATAACGAATTTTACATGCGTATCTAATAAACAAATAAATGAATGCACGTATACAAATATACCAAGAGTTACAAATGCAGCATAAAAAAGCAATAAATTATCCGGCAACGATTTAGTCGCATCGGCTGTTCAGGTATATCATTGCGCGCATCCACAATGCACGATGAGAAAGAATAGAGCGAGGGAATTACGTGAGTTATGTAATAACACAATTAAATGGCCGAGCACTGGAATTTATTGCTCAACCTATAAACCATGCATCGGCAATATATGAGAGAAAGAGGAAGAAGAGAAAAAAAGCGCGCTGCCACTTTATGACGCTCTATAAGGAAACACCGAGCGCATTATGAATTCAAATCATTCGCAGCGCGAATGCTAAACGCACGAGAAAAATTACCATCACTCGCATAAAATACTAATGATGATAATAATAATAACATCGGAATATTTTTACTTGTTCTGCTTATGGTAAAGGAGGTACATAGAGTCATAGAGTGGAAAATATCATAACGACATTCCAGTGTTCCCGTTTTTATGCGCGCGACTCACCCTATACCTATAGACACTACTTGTTTGATTAGCTTTTAATGATCGTTAAAACAGTTTAATAGTCGGTCTAATTAATTTAATCGGCGACGTCTTGCCAACTCTTTTTTCTTTCCGCTTTTGAAATGCGCAAACCGAAGGCGCTTTTCGAAAGAGGGAACTTTCGCGAAAATACTTTTCCCACGGATGGAAGAAGACATCTCGGAAGAATGTCGCGTTGACCATACCAGGTCAGCTCATTACACCGGAGAAATGCTATTGTTTTTGCGCCACTTTTCATTCAGATTTATCGCTCGCATTTCCTGCGCTTCTGCTGCGCTGTTGCGCACTTCATTCTTTGCTGCGGTGTTAATTGGCCAAATTTAAAGCCACTTTTATATTTTTTATGGCCTCTGATTTTTTTTCAGTTTTTTAACTAAGAAAATACAAGAATTTTAATACAACGATCAAAAGTTGAAGTTTCTGAAGAAATTTCAAATCGAAATTGGGTAAAATTAACAGCATGGATTCTTCGTTGGTCTCTTAACACTTTCCACTGATGTTGGCACGTATTTGCTAGCTTAATTTACAGTGAGCGCAATGAGGTGTGCAAGTAAAGTGGAAAAGCTTGTAGCTGTGGGAGTACCAGAGGATGGCACACGTATTTTACAGCGCACCAGTTTTGCAGCGACATCAGCAGCAGGGGAAATTAATTAAGACTGTCTTTTTTGCATTCGGGCGCGTTGGTGACTTTCGGGATGCAGATGCAGATGCAGATGCAACAGCAGCAGCAGCAGGCGCCTGCACCGGTAAAAGTTTATTCAACTAGTGTAGTCAAGGTGAGTTTGCACGGATGACTCAGCGTAGGTGATGTGAAGCACGAGCTCGCAATGACCGACTTGCGGACCTGCTCGACCATATAAGGTACTCCAGACCTAGGCCACTCAATGACGCAATCTTTCTCTTGTCTGCCTGCTGCCAGTGCCTACTCTGCACGCACAAACACACACATGTGCTCTCTATGGCACAGCTAGCAGTCAACTAGAAGTGCATTCACTTTCACTAACTTGCCCATCGATCTCTTTTGCTTCTTTTTGATAGATCTGCTTGCATACGTTTAATCTTTTCTCAGAAACGCCATCATTACGTACCATTACTTCATACTTTATTGCTTACAAAAAAGTTAATTCATTTAGACAGAGCTTGTGTTCACTCTGCAGCGATGGGAATATTATTTTGATTTTTTGATTTTTTTTTTTTTAAATGAATTATATTAAAATATAGAGGAATTTAATTAATACATTTAAAGATGTTGGAGATTTAATTAAAAATAAGTAAAAAAACTGCAACGAAAAATGTTAAGATTAATCTAAGCGCTTAAATTTCATATGAAATCTGACGCATTACAAAACACCGACGAGAAATTTCAACTAAGATATCAGATTACATTTATCAAAAATTATAATTTCTTATTTCATATGTATGAAGGTGACGTTTCCATTTTTGGAGCGCGCTTGTAGCTTATACGAGTAGTAACCCTCACAAAAATAAAAATTATAACGTGTCACCTGTCCGAAAATATTTCGCAAGATCATATCACCGTTTTTTCGCCATTTAAGGGATTTTCCAGAAACAAGATCCGCATCTAAATTATGATAAAAAAAAAAACACTTACCAGTTCGTTGTTGTCGCCGCCGTAATTCTTGAAGATACCATTCCCTTTGTACTCGGTATACCTCGCCCTGAGAATTTCCTCGCGTACCATTCCAGGTTTCTCCTTCTTCTTCTTGCTACCGGAGAAGAGCTGCTTCATCTGTAAAACGAATCGGACACGGTGTGAAGTTCAGTAAGAGAAAGTTATTTATGTCTCTGCTCACCTTTTCCAAACTGCTCTTCTTCTCAGGCTTGGGTGGCTTCTTATCGACTTTCTTCAAGTTGCCTTTTTCCGTCAAATTCTTATCGATGCGCGGATCGAAATGCGAACCGTCGTCTATGCTACGCTCCCTGGGAACGTATTCGTTCTTGCTCTGCTTGTACATTTTGTACTCCATCGGCTCCAAATTGCGGTAATCCTCATCGCGGTTGTAACCCCTATCGGAATCATATCCGGGACGGCTCTTCTCGATGTGCTGTCGCTCGGACGCGATCAGCAAAGAGCTGGCGAAACCTTCGTCTTCGCTTTCGTTGTTGGAAAGTTCGCGCCTCTTGTAGCGGCGATCGGACGAATCTCTGCGGGAATCGTTTTCGATTCCCGAATCGCCGAATTTGTCTTTGCGCTCATTGGTTTGGAAGTAGCAGTCTTTAGCGTCGCGTTTCTCGCGTTTCAAAGAGTCGTGATACGAATCCTGATAGCGTCGGTGGTCGTCGTAATTGTACGACCTCAGATGTATCTCCGGATTCGATTTGTAAAAGCTGCGATCCTTCGAAAGCTTATCCACTTTGGTCGAATACTTGTTATGACTAGTTTCGAAATGCCTGTTTTCAGGACTCGACCGATAATCGCTGGCCTGCGAATCGAAACTCTTCGGCTCACCATCGAAAGCATACCTGTAATCTCTAGCCACGTAGTGATTTCCATGTCTGTCTAGCTTCACCCCAATTTTGTCCCTTACTCCCAAGGGACTATCGGAACCGCTCCGTTGTTGGTATCTGGGAGAATCACTCAAATAAGGTTTGGAAGGGAATTCTGGAGAACCTCTAACCTCTCCAAACCTGCGCGTAATTCTGGATTCTAGCAAATCACGTCTGGCACTTAGATCCATTCTTGTATTCGTACTAGTGTTACTAAATTTGTTCCCAAAACCATTTTCGACAGCCTCCGAAAGACTTTCCCTTCTTTTAGCTTCAATACCGTCACCTCGGCCTCTTGAAGAAGAATCAATAAACAACCCCTTGTTTTCATAACTGTAGCCATTATAGGCGGTATTTTGAAATTTGGGTGTGATTGGATATTCCTCCTTATCACTGTTGTTAAAGTAATCGCTTTTGTATTTTTCGTTTCGGAAATTCTTCTGGAAGGCCGAGTTCTCTTCGTATCCTAACCCTTCATCAGAATCGGAATGAGGCATATGTTTCTTACCGTTGGTATAAGCTGTGTGGACGGTTTGCTTTCCACCAGAACCGTTACTGCAAACGACCTGTGCATAAATGATAGGACTCGTTGGACTGGTGGGACTTCTATCGGGACTCAGTCCTCTCGTATACGAAAACGGTTGATTATTGTTATGCTGCACGGATACATTTGGAGTAATCATTATATTGGTTTTGGGAGGAGGCGAAGAACTTTCGTGACTCAGTCGCTTCACCATTGAATCGACCGTGCGGCCTTTAGTTAAGGGTAGTTTATCCACTGGTTGCTGACTACTGTGAATCATAGTTTGGCTGGAACTTTGTAAATTCGCAATGGCTTCTTGGACTATTACACTACCACTTTTCGACTCGGAACTTTCCAAATTTGCCGAACTTTCCTTCGGCCTTCTTATTTCCAAAACCTTAGTTCTTTCTTTATCTTTCGGTTTATTTTTTCTCTTTCCGCTTATAGCTTTCTGTATTTTCTTGGTAAGCGAAAGCTTGGGGGTGGCAGATATTTTCTCCGCTTTATCAACATCAATGATTATCACTTCGGAATTATGAATTTTGCTACTAGGACTCGGCGATATTTTTCCACCAGGTTCACTGCTATACAACTCGCTATCGATTTCGTCAATGAATTCCTTCAGTTTTTCCGTAACACTCTGACGCTTTTTTCTCGCAGGTGGCTGAATGAAATTATCTACATTTTTGTCATTCTCTTTGGAATTTTGACCGCTGGCCTGAAAGTAGTCTTCGCGCGGATTCACTTCGATTATCGGCGACAATTGCTTCTTGTTCGAGCGCTTCAAAGTGGACGATGTTTCGTCGCCCTCGCTGGTGGTGCGATATCTTCCACCATCTTTGTAACTCGCCGAACTGGAAACGTCACTAATGCTCCGACGTAGATTAGACTTTTTGGGTTTCGTATCGTTTTGGAAGACGGTCGATGCGAAGGTTCGCGGCGGTTTCTTAGGGGGTGTAATTGAAAGATCACTGTCGGGGGCACGTCGTCTTCTGCCCAATGAATTTGCAAACTCGGGCGGTTGCTTGTTCTTTTTTCGGGCGGGTAAAGTGTAAAATTTCGGAGGGATGTTTCCTGTGAATCAATTTCTTTACTTAATAAAAAAAACTTCAAAGTCTCGTTAAGAAAAAAAAATTGCAAAAGAAAATTAGGAAAGTATGAAATGCAAAGATGTTTAAAAGTAAATTGACACGAGTTAGAATTGCAAAAAGACTGGATACAAGTTGGAATTAAGTTAACCACATGCTTTTAGGATGGAAATTGTGCAATTACATAACGTGTGTGGAAATTACCATGAAAAGACCTCACTTAACGAGCGCATTTTTTCATCGATTCACCACTCATCGCGCATACACAATCTCACCAGAAGGCTGGCTCTTATCTATGGCAAATGTTCCAAAGGCATTCCTCATAATAGTAATAATAAGTAAATTGACGAGCTGGTTTTTAATGGCTTTATTATATTCTAAACGGATAATAAATAGCTCTCGGTAATAGATTCCACAAGGAAGTGCACGATTTATTATTACGTGGCAACAATAATGGCAATAATCGACGCGCTTACAAATCCTGATTCCATTTACTCGAAAAGGCCATTACAGTTTCTAGTTTTTTTTTTTTTCTTTTCGAAATTCATTTGATTGACGAGGCTTCTCAATGAAATCATTCCAGCGCGCAATAAATCCCAAATCAATTAATTGGGCGTTCTTTGTTGTACAATAAGACATAGATTTTGTTTACGAAAAACCCACAGTCTGTTCGCCTACTTGCACCCAATACCATAAGCAAATTTCGATTGCCCCATAATTAATAAATGCAAATGTAACAATGATATTTTAAACATATACAGGAAGTTTATTTCATTCAATAAAAAATTTATATTAAAAAAAAAACAACAAAAAAATAATTATTCCAAAGCAAAAGAAAAAATAATAATTAATAACTAATGATGGAAACATTTAAATGAAATAAAATGGAAATTTATTGAGCATATGGTAGATAAATGAAAATTGAAACTGGAAATTGAAACTCACTTATTATTATTATTAATAATGTCGGAATAAATGAGTAAAAAAGAAGCAAATTTATTCAATTTTACGGTTGACGCGTTACGTAAGGCGTCTGTAGGCAGTGTGTCACGCATTAATTACCGACGATGATGAAGATGCATTATTGCCGATTCGTTGCATAAATTAATTGCGCTGAATAATGATAATAAGCGAATCTTCAGGGAATAGCCACACACACTTGGCACATATCGCGGAGGCGCATATAATTAAGTTAACACTTATTAAGCAATGCGTCCAGTCTCAAAGGTTCGTTTTTCATATCAAAGAAAATTAAATTAACTTCTCCTCAATAATTTTCTATTGATAAAAATAAATGTAATGTAGGTTTAAGGCGTATTATATCCAAAATAAATAAAATTAAATAACAAAAGATAATTAACGGCATTAAAATTTTTATTGTCAATTTTATAGCATGCCTTTAATCTTTAATATTTAATTTATGCAAATGAATCAAATAAAAAAGAAAATTGTTTATTTTCATTGGTTTTCCGGGAATCGTCTTATTTGTGACTGTACACGCAGATTTTAATTTTTATTATCCATTTCCATTGGCGGTAATTATTGAGATTTATTTGCATATTTTATTATTGTAAAAGAAAACGGTTTAACGGTTAGCAATGAATAATAGCAGTCATAAAACACTATTCTAATCAATATGCAAAAATTATTATCATTATTATTGCATTTACTTTTCGATTTCAGATAAAGGTTTCGCTAGAAAAGCAAATAATTAAATTTAAAAATAAAAAATTAAATTACTAAAAAAAAATCCAAAGAATATCTTTAAATTCAATGAAAACTTGGGAATTTATTTATAGATTTACATAGGAAAAATTGATATCTGAAATGTGCGTTTGCGTCAATAAAACAATAACATTCACCGCGAATATCTGAAATTGCTCAATAAAATTTTACACAATAAATCATCTCGATAGGCGCAAATTAATTGAACAGGTTGAAACGATAATTTAGCAAGTTCGTAAATATGGGTAGAACGATCGTGTGCATAGTGCTCGTTACGTAATCGCTTCTTATTTGGTGTGGCACTTCACAATGAAGCCGGCGGATCCTTGAACTGCTTTTTATACTCATTATTATAGCTATTAGTATGTATTAACTTTTCGTTTTTTTTTTATTTCTCTTCTCTCCGTGTGTTTATATTTCTTATTTCTCTAAGTGCACTCATACTTTCTATTGCTGCATTCTAATTAGCGGACTATTAATCATTCGCATTTCCGAATATATAGGTCAAATTCCCATTAACAGTAAAAGTGAAACAAAATAATAATTACGCAATACGCAATAAAAATTTTGTTTTAATTTGATTTTTCTGATTTATGGAAGTAAAAATATTAGCTAATGCTCTATTTAATCTAAAATTACATTTTATTAAGCTTTAGTCAAAATAAATTTATAAAATTGATGAAAGAATTTCATAATTGGTGCGTTACATTAGTTATTACAAATTTGCTATATAAAATATAATATTAAATACTTTTATGGGAGAACTGTTTAATTTTCGATGTCTGATTTAAAATAACATGGAAATTGAAACTTTATGCGACGCTCGAAAATTTTTAATAACTTTAAAGATAATTAACAAATTGCAACAAATTTAGAGTCATTGTAAAGAAAATTACATCCACTAGTTAAATATTTATAATTGCTTTCATTTTTGGATTCAATTTTCAAAAAGATACATTTTTTTTTTTTTAATGTAATAATAAAATCAGAAAAAAGTTTGAATTAAAAAATTGTTCGCAATAATTAAAGACACTTTAATTAACAATGATTCAGTGAAGATATGAACAAAATCGGTCTATTAGTTTAGATTTTATAAACAAATTTGTGGTAGTACTGCTAGTATCAGAGCGTCGTATTTAAAATACATGGAGTACTGCGTTAGTCAAACGCGAAAGTTAAGTCAACCGGCAAACCCGCAAAACATAAAAACTTTAATTACTTTTGAACTAATTAACATATTGCAACAATTTTGGTGTCATTTTAAAGATAAATTATCTCTCTAACTAAATGTTTTAAAATATTATTTTGTTTAGCTGTTATTATATTACATAAACAAAAATAAATATTTAAAAGTTTTATATAAAATCCTAAATAGAGTACAATTAAATTATTGTTTAAACACATGAAAGACAATTTATTTTTCAATAATTGGGTGGAAAAATTTTAAAAATTGGTTTATTATTTTAGATTTTATAAATAAATTTGTAGAAGTACTTTTTGGTCGGAGCGTCCCATTTAAAATACATGTAGACCGGCGACTTCAACGTTGCGGCAAGCAATGTACCAATCAAATACAAAAACTTTAATAACATTTGAACTAATTACCATTTTGAAACACTTTTTACTTCAATTTAAAGATAATGTATTCTTCTAACTAAAAAAATAATAATAAAATTTTATTTAGCATTTATTAAATTATTTAAATCACCACTTTCACCGCTTCTCTATAATATATTCTGCTACGATATTTTCAAAAGATCAGATCTTTCAAAATATGTTCTTCAATTCGCAGACGACACAGCGATAGTGTCTCATGGAAAAA
>JASKGO010001580.1:0-41459 GCA_030556065.1 Holobus sp. GC000080
TATTAAATGATTTATAACTATTACCATAATAATATTGTTAATAATTATCTGTTAATTTTGGCGGAAAGACCTATAAGGTCGATAGCCCAATAAATAATAAATAAATAAATAAATATTTCGATTTAAATTTTATTTATTTAATTTTTTTTAAATTATTTTTAATATAAAATGAAAATAAAAATATTTTTTTTAATAGCCGATTAAATTACCGTTAAAATGACATTAAAATTATTGCTCTTTCTTAATTAGTTTAAAAGTTATTAATTTTTTTTCGGGTTGTTTGACATCCGAAGCTTTTTAGCAGAAATGAAGAAAAGAAACTTTTAAAAATTCGCTAGAAAAGTTATAAAAACAAAATTAATAAACCGATTTTAACAATTTATTAAAACCTATTAAATAATAAATAAATAAATAATAATAAATAAATAAATAATATTAAAATACTAACTAATAGATTACTTTTAATTTAAATAATTATTTTCTTAATTGTTTTTATTTTGTACAAAATATGTTTTTTTTAATGTCCTTTCAACAAATTAATAAATTCTCAAAAAAAAAAACTCATAATTAAAAATTTAAAATAAAACATTTGAAAAATTAACATAAAGTACACATTTTGTCACAAAAATTATGACAAACTGTTAAAAAATAGAAATGTCAACAGCATTTTTTAAAATAAAATATGATTTCTTCATTTCTGGACCAATACGCTTTGCCATTATTTTACTTTTCCATACTACTTGCAGTATTTTTCGTCCGGACAATTTTCCAATTAATTAATTACTGTTCCAATAAGAAAACAACAGATACGCAAATACTATTAACTAATACCTCATCATTAAGTCAAGTGGAAAACCAATCATTTGAAGAATAAGCAAATAAGCAGAAAAACTTAGAAAAAAAAAATTAAAAAACAACTTTTTAAGAAATCTAAACTTATTGCAAAAGTTATAAAAGGTGTAAAAAGGAATTTCCCAATAAATAAATAATTTAAAGTGTGAGTAAATTTAGTAATTTATCAGTACGGTCTACATAAACCCCATCGGTTCCATCGGTTCCATTGGTTCCATTGGCTCCATTGGCTCCATTGGCCCCATTGGAAAATTGCAATTGGAAATTTCGCAAGAACGTTTCAACGCACCGACGAAATTCGCTTTAATTAGCGGCCGATATTTATGTGCAGTGCACTGCAGCCGAGTGCAGTAAGACTGCATCGGTACAGAATATACATAGTATACCTAAGATACGACTTTAATATGCAAAAGTAATTAACGAAAATAATTATATTGACGAGATTAAAAATCTGTGTCGAGCGCTGGATGGCCGGAATCGCTCTGCGCTCTTCGCTCTTCGCTCTTCGCTCTGCGGTCTTCGGTTTCTGCAAGCACCAACAACCAACAGCCCAGCACAGAAACCAGCAAGCAAGAGTGTTGCATAAATAATTATAATTGAAAACGGCCGCGGAGAGTTTAAGGGGCAATATAAATCAAGTCCTTTTAATAATATACAAAGCTGCACTCGCATTATGCCATGTAATTTGGCGGCGGGGAAAACGATCCGAAAATTTTAAGCAATATAATTAGCATGATTAATTTGTTGCATAAACTGCACCAACATCTATGCAGAGCAGTGCATCGACAGCGTCGCAGCTACAGGAAGAATGGCCCGGCAAAGCGTATATAAACATTATACATGTCTGCATGTCTGCAAGTCTGTGTGTCGGTTTCGCAACAAACTTTGAAAACTAATTACGTTTTCCCACTAATAGTATAATGTTACTTTACTCTCCACCACCATGAAAACGTACAGAATATTTGTAATATATAAACATGGTGCTTCGACGTGTGTCTTTCCCACTGTGTCCATTTTTCCCCTAAACTCAAAACTCCGGCTTTCACTGTATATGGACGCTGCTTTCAATAAATAAATGCACACCATGACTACAGATGACAACTCTTCGGTCTATCATTACACTATATTATTATTATTTTCCACTGCTAATAGTTGTATTTCCATGGTTAATATGTTCGTAAAATACTATATTGGTAAATTACTGTTACAATTAATTAACTTTAGTTTTAGGCGCGTACACAGTATATATACTGGATGTTTATGTGTCCCACCATAATTAGTGTCGGCAATAAAATATGACCAACGAATGTTGTGTAATTTAATTATGTTTTTGAGAGGCCAATTAAAGTTTCCATAACTTCATTCAATATATACCTACTATATATTTTCAATAAACAAATTGTTTCAACTGTAACTTGCTGTTGGGAAAATTTCCAAATCATTTTTCTCAATGAATCAATACAAATTTTCATTTTTTTTTTTACAAAAATTTGAAATTAGAATTATTAATTAAATTTCAATTAAAAAATTGCCTATATAGAAAACAATCAAAGATCATTAATCATTAATCAATCAGCGAGAAAATGAAATGTCGACTGGCGAAATGAGCGGTTTGAATTCAATTCAATTCTCTCTCCTGTACACATATTTGTTTTCAAGGGGAGAGGAAAAGGGCAAAAACGATGGCAGGAAGGAAGCAAGCAGCAGCAAGCAACGGGTAAACAAATAAGATTGCAATCAACACAATCGAATCGCAATTGATTATGATGCGCGCATCGCGCGGTTTACCTCTTCACCTCGTCGTCTCTCGCTGCGCACCGATTACAAACATTTAGTTTTAATCGGTTGATGTTGCATGTTTGCCGATATAATTGTGCCACCGTTGTGTGTGCTCTCCATAAATAATAATAAAGCGTCCGCTGCATGTTTATCAACTAGCCAACTATTAAACTATACGGCATATTCCGCGGCAGTGAGTTGTTTAGGCAGGGCAAATGCATTCAATTCATCGACGGCCTCAAACCTTTACAAACTTCAATATTCGATATTATAATTTTGCAATTTGAAATTTCCTAATTTCTATTTTAATTTTTCAAGGTTAAAAGAAAAGCGTTTTGTTAATTTTTTTTTTTAATGGAAAAACAATTTTTCTTTTGCCGTTAATTTTTTATTTATTTTTTAACTGTAAATTTTATTGAAGTAAAAGTAAACTAGTTTATACAGAAATTAATAGATTCTTTGTCAATAAGAAAACTAAAAACTTATTATTAACAGAGTATATAATTATTTTATATATTATATAATTCAATGCTAGTTGTTCAGTTGTAGATTTACACAAAGAAATGCCCACAAATAATGGTAATAATAAGTGAAACAATAAATAAGCAATATAACAAAATAGATGTGGGTCGTGAAGTGTGTTAAATGCACTGAATAGGTACCTAGACGCAATAATTAAAATTCAATGTGGCTCTTATATGAACGTTAAGTCCGGCTAATTAGTTTTAGATTAATAAAGTTATTTAACTAGTCTTGGAGTGAACAGCAGCAGCAACAACAACGACAGCGTTATAAAGCGAAACATAAAGAGGAACCTTCTATAATCCACACTTTACAGGGACAAATTAAGAAGAGAAAATAAATCAATGTGAAACGCTTTTAAACTCTATTTAATTTTAAAATATAAATTTAAGTTTTCATATAATAAAAAAAAAATTTCTAAATACTTAAAAATTGTCTTTTATCCTTTGTTTTCTTATTTTGCAACAGAAAATAAAAAAAAACAATTTTTATTACTAATTTATATTAAATAAAATAATTTGGATTTTATTGATTGCATTTTAAAATTAAACTAAAATAAATAATAAATTTATTTATCTATTAATGTGTGATTTCAATAAATTCATTGAATTAAATTTTATTTATTTATTAAATTAATTAATTAAATAAAATATTTGTCAGCTGCTAGTAGTATAGTAGTAATATAGCAAAAATTTTTAAAATTTTCTATTATTATTTTCGCTCGTATCTCTTAGCGCAAATGGAATTTATTAAATATTATTAAATATAACTAAAAGGTGATATTGTTGAAAATAACACAAAATATCGCTGCAGCCGAGTGGAGAATAAACAATTTTTGAATTTTTGATTTGAAAACTTCATCTCGATGGTAATTTCACCAAATAAATATCGCTCCATGGCTCCATGGCCACTGTACTAATAAACAATTTGTTTTTGTTATGTTTCTATTGTTAATAATTACAAAGAAATAACATTCAGTGAAAATATTTCAGTTGTACAAGTATTTTGCAAATTTCCAATGCCATATTTCCAATATTTAAACAATACTCGTATTTCCAAATTGTATAAATTTCCATTACTGAAAATCTTTCTTTTAAACCAAACATTCGATTTTCTTAAAAAAAAAAATTTTTTTGGTTATTAATTATTCAAAAATTTAAAAATAATAAGCAATAATTAGCTCATAATTAGATTTTCTCAAGAGAAAGTTAAAAATTCTTTTAAAAAACAAAGAAATTTTAGAAATAACCGGCAGGAAACTGTATAAAGCTCATTGAAAATGAATAAAATTTTCGCATGCTTAATGCGAAATATACTTAGGATGCGGTTATTGTAAATTAATGTTGTTGTTGTTTGGGATGCTTGGTTTGTTTGTTGTATTGGCGATGTGGACGCGCGCTAACAACATTCAACGGTGAATTATTAATCAACGTGGGCTGGGGAAATTCGGTGGTGTTAATGTGGATGAATGTAGAGGGATGATAGTGACAATATATATAGGAAGGAGAATTTCTCTCTCTGTGCCCGTACACACATGCATACAAACGGATAAACAAACACTAAAAACACACACACACACACACACACGAAGACAGGGGAAATACATTTGGCCTCTCGCACAAGCGTAAATTTGCAACTAAACGAACGTCACACTCAGTTTTAGTGTCCATCCTCTGTCCGATTTGTTAACTCATTTTCCTCCATATTATACACATTAAATTCTATTATATTTCACGAAATTAGCTTTTTCCCTGTTTTTTGTTGTTTTTTTTATTTGTAACAAATTTAATTTCTGCTTTTCAACTAAATTTTCTCTAAATTAGTGTTGTGATTTTCTACAGAAAAATATATTTTGAATTTCAAACTTTCTTAAAAAGAGAAAAAAACAACGGACAATTATGTAATGTAATGTAATGGTTGCTTCAGTCTGCAAATTAGCATAAAGTTTAGACACGGCCCACTTCAATCAGTCGGTCAATTAATAGCTGCTGAAGCTAAATCCACAGCCAATGGCTTCCGCAAATGAACATCTACCTATCAGCAATTGACTTGCTGCAAACTTCAATAAATTCAACATTCAGCTTAACCCCCCTTTAGTCCCCTTTAGACAAAGACAATAATGTCCTAGAATGTTCTCTAATTATAATTACCTGAAACACTACTTTCTTTTCTAAGAAATTCTATCTGAAATTTTCATTCAAAATTTAAATAATTTCTTTAGAAGAAATTAATGAAAATACTAAATAAAGTGATAAATAGAATTATTACATTCTTTTAGTTTGAGTTTTTATTTAAAATTATTATTATTCCAGAATCATGGGAAAATTTCATTACTTTCATTACTTTGAGCAATGAGTTTTAAGTATTTAACATGCAGGCAAGCTGTTAAAATATAATTTAGCTTTAGGACAGAGGCATATTTTAGTTTTAAGTTTTAAGGGTCAGTAGTCCTTCCAAGGACCCCCAAGGTCCTCACCTAATAACCAAACTTTTAATGGATTGTCAAGACGTGTCAAATTATAATATTTTCTCGTTTAATATAATTAAGTTACTTTATAGTTATACCATACACTTTAAAAAATCAAAAGAATATATTTAGTAATATATTTTTATGTTTTTCTTATGTAATTTTAATGGAAAATTTAAACTAAATATATTCAGCCATAAGAAATTTTTAAAAACCTGATGTGAAGGCGCCGGTCAAACGAGGCTTGCCACATAACCGTAGCAGACTACTTGAAAATCAATAACATTTCATTGTAATTTTTAATTTCATTGAAAATATATTTAAAATATCAAATGTGAAGGCGCCGGGCATAGGTAAAAACCTCATTAATTATTTTTAAATAATAAAAAAAAAGATATAAAATAAATCATTATAAAGTTAAGTCTAAATAAATAGATTAAAGAATAGTTTGTTAGTTATGGAAAAAAAAACAGAAAATAGTTGAAATTTGAAATAGATTGGTGCAGTGGTAGCAGTAGCAGCACTGTGTGGCACGTTTCGGGATCTGCTGGTCCAGCGGAGAACTAACGCATCACTTTGTCAAAATCCGATAGCAAATCCTCCGAATATATTCAAATGACTCGCATGTACTGCAACAATTTTAATCTCCTGATAATAAAAATGAAAATAAATGTTCATCGCCGGAGCATGTACTATATACATGTATACATACATGTAGAGATGCATGCGAGAGAGCCGGCCGGTATAAATTATGGCCATCATCCCATCAGAGAGAGGGAGTAAGCCGGGCTATTTGTTATTTTTCATTTCGAAAAATCCAGTAATTTAGTTTCTGTAGTGTGTCGGTCTCCATACACACACACACACACACACACACACACACACACACACACACATACAAAACAACCACCTATATTATCGTTCCCTGTGTGTTCCCTGTGTGTTCCCTATATTCCCTCAAAACTCTACCTATACTACCGATGTGTGTGATGTGATGTGTGAAAGTGTGTGTGTGTGTGTGTTCTCTGACCATGGGATACGTATTCCCGCTTCATATACCTATACTTGCTTCGTATCTGTCTCACTTTAGTTATTAGGGCCCCTCTGTTCTATATATGCGTGTGTGTTTAATTGTGTATGGTAGTATTTGTATTTGTGTGTGTGTGTGTGTGTGTGTGTGTGTGTGCAACTCGCTCCCATATCACATTTCCTGGCTTTTTATGGCGCAATGATACATCATTCAATATCGGCCGTATTAATGGCCAGCCAGCAGTCTCTCTCTCTGGCCCAGGGCCACCCACACCCCGTCGCCACCGCCGCCGTGACCACCGGACTCTCCGCACACACATGCACACCGACACCTAGTTTGCCGCTGTGTGTGCTCGCTGCTCTCGGCACAAAAGCTGGCACGTAGTGTTCGTTCGTTCGGTGGTTCGGTGGTCCGGTGGTCCCCAAACCAGTCCAGTCCAGTCCAGTCCAGTCCAGCCCAGTCCGTTCACTTGATCCCTTGTATAGGTATTAGGCATAGAGGTACTGTACTCGTATGTACGTACGTACATGTAGCGAGATAACGACACATTATATGCTGCCGCGAGTGTTAGCCCCCGGAGGCCGAAAACACCGACGCGCTTTCCAACAACTTTCTGATTTCGATACGTTTCCGATACATTCAACGCCGCGCTCGCTCTTTCTCTCCCTCTGTGTGTGTCCACTCTATGTATATCTGTCTATTTATTATTGCCCCGGTCCTGCCGCCTAATACTTTGCCCGTTTTTCAAATGCGATCGCTATGCAGATACTCATTCGTTGTAATAACAATTTTTCCACCGGAGAGGAATTTTACGCTTTTCCAGTCGACAACTTTACTGGGAGAATGCGAAAATTAAATTACAAATAATGGTTGGCTTTTCTATACGTAAAGTTTTTGCAGTTTACTTTTTTTATTTTTGGTTTTTCGAAGTAAAAGCATTTTTGTAAAAATGTGATTTTAATATTTTCTGTATTAAATTATTGCTGAATAAATTGACTTTGATTATTTAAAAGAAATTTTCTAGTTTTATGCAAGGTGATTTATTTTTTAAATTTATTAATTTATTACTGTAAAATTAAAAGCTAATATAAAATATTCATTAATTAGATTAATAGCTGGTTAATTTTTATTTAAATAACACTAAAATTATTAATTATTTTCGGACCGTTCGTCATTAGAATTTTAACATCAAAAACATGATGTTATTTGTTTGGAAATTAAATAAAAAGTAAAATAATTGGCCGATTTTAATTAAGTTTTTGCTTATTTATTGCTAATTAGATTTGCTTTAATTTTCATGATTTTTTTTTTAATTTAAATAATTTTCTGATTTTATCCTGGTTGATTTCATTTAAATTTTTAATTAAAAATTCAGAAAAAGAAAAGTTTAATTATTATTAATTATTTCAATAGCTGATTTAATTGTCTTTTAAATAACACTAAAATTGTTGTTCTGGCTTAAATATTTCAATTCTAATTAATTATTTTCTTTTTTTATTAAATAAATTTATTTAAAAAAAAATCATTGCACGTTTTACCGGTTCAATGTTTAGGGCACTAAAGTTGGTGCAAACATCGGCGGCGTAACATTAGCGAGACGCGCGGTCGGACTATAAGCATAGCGCGTCGAGTAAGGCCGGGACCGAGTGCTGGCTAGTGCTAACGTTAAGGCGTAACGTACTTTGGGACTTGAATCGCAACTAGCGAGAGCGAAGCACTGTTCGACTATCAATGGGCGGTTTGCAACCAAAAAGTCCTCTTAGTTATTTGTTTATAAAATCTAAACTAATTGACCAATTTTAAAGATTTTGCTACCAAATTACTGCTAATTAAATTTTCTTTTTTAATGATGGACAAAATTTAAACTTAAATTTTTTTCTGATTTTATACAAGAAATTTTAACATTTAATTATTTTATAATTTCAGTATAAAACAATATATTTTTTTTAATTTTATTTTATTAGTTTACCAATCATATAAATATGATAAAATTACCAGAGTTAAATAGATGCAATAATTAATTATAATTAAAAGCACACCAATTTATGGGATATTCATATAAAATGTAAATGAAGCGACGAAGAGTTGAAACGAGAGGACGAGGCAAAGAGGTGAAGAGATACGAAAGAGAGGCACATAACAAAATTAACATTTAAAAAATATGCAGATAATTATTATTAATATGTATAACTGGGCAGACGGTAATATAATAAA
The DNA here is from genome assembly GCA_030556065.1 of Holobus sp. GC000080. Classification (NCBI taxonomy): domain Eukaryota; kingdom Metazoa; phylum Arthropoda; class Insecta; order Coleoptera; family Staphylinidae; genus Holobus; species Holobus sp. GC000080. The sequence continues at coordinate 8,865 of JASKGO010001580.1, forward strand.
TTAGTCGTTGCAATCGTTATATTGCAAACTGTCCGTCGTTAATTGCCAAGTCCGTCATTTGCAGCGACCTAATAAACATTAAACACGAGCATAATTTAGTCGATCTTCTCTGCACAATGTCTACCTATACCACCCCAGAGGCGTTCAGTCGCGAAATTTATTTACTACTTGCTTACCCATTGACAGCAGAAACGAATTCCTCAACGGACAGTTTCGGACTTGATGCCTCTGATCCGATTTACACTCTATAATTATTTCCAGTTTTATGCATTTCTTATTTATTAATTGATAATTTACTTTAATAATAACAAATTATCTTATTTTATTTTTTAATTTAAAATTTAAATTATTATTTCATAAAAAAGGTACACTTTAGTTTCTTTTTTAACTTTTAATTTTAGGTTAATTTTTTTATTTAAATTATAAAGATGATTTTATTATTTAATGTAAATTATGAAAATAATGTTATTTATTTGTATTTTGCAGTAAAAATTATAAAAATCGGTTGAAATTTAAAGAAGTTATGGCAAAAATAAAATTGGTTTTGAAATTTCAAATGGCCGCCATTAGTTTGAAAAGTGCGGTGCCTTCGGTTTTGGTCGAGTCGAGCGTACAAATCTCAAATTATCTCGGGAACTATTGCGAAATTTAATACTTTCTTTTCGCGAATTTAATACTGTTTAACATTATAAACAAATATAAAAAATTAGTTTCATTCGAGCAATTAATATAGTTTTTATTAAATGCAGACTTTTAAAAATGATCCAACGCACTGTAGATTTCTATGTTTTCATTAGTTTTTGCTGTTTTTCAAAGGTTTCTTTACTTTTTTTGAAATTATTTTTTATGTGATAATAAAGAGGAATAAATATTCTTTATTTTAAAGAAAAATTAATTTAAATTAGATTTTTTTTATTTGTTTTTTACTTAAGAAGAAAAAAGTATTAATTTTCAACTTAAAAAATAAATTACTTTTACTTCAAAATAAAACAAATTAAAAAAAAAAAAATCAAAAAGGTGTAAATTAAAGAGCATCAAATGAAGTAAATTAATGCACGGCAAAGCTATTTGCAATTGCATTGCATCGATGGCAAAGATGAAAATGATAATAATTAACATTATTGACTTTGCAAATCGTCATTACCATTATTATCCTGCTCTCTATGAGCTTGTCGGCTGACACGGTCCTTTACACACGTATAGGCTCTCTTGCTGATATATCTGGACATGCACTTGATTGACAAATTGTACCGACAAAACAAACAATAACATTAATTATTATTATTAGCTTGAAATGCCATGACGATAGTCATTTGAATGCGATACAGCCCACGCAATTATAATATTTTGTACGTTCATTATGCATCATTCCGCAGTCCGTTTCATTTTATATTTTCAGCTTATTATTATATTATTATTAATATTATTATTTTTTTTTTGGTTGCGACGATATATGGCGGCGGCTTTCGAAATGTTTATAAAATATACATAAATATTTGCATATACGTATTGATAGATATATGGAGAGGATGTAGAGGATTGGGAGGAAAAAGGTATGGGAAAATTAATTTTTTAGTGCACGAATTTCAAGTTAATTAGCAACCAATGGTTCCATAACGGAATGAATTGTTAATCGCACGATAGATTCATTTTTTGCAATCAATAATTAATTTACTTAATAAATGAAACGCGTACACACACTCAACGCACAAAAATTTCCAATAATATTTACTTATACAGGGTGTTTTTAATTTTTTTTAAATATTTTTGTCAAGTAAACAAAGTAAAAATTTAGAACATATTTTTTTTTCTATGAAATAACAATTTTAATATTAATTTTAATTAAAAAAAGTATATATTTTACTAGCTTTTTTGAATGGATTTTTTTAAGTCAAATCATGTGAAAAAAATCTCAGGTTAATAGATTGACAAAAGCAACTGAAAACAAAACTTTAAAGCAAAAAAAAAAAACGGAATCAAATAAAGAAAACTGTATTTATTTATAATTATAAAAAAAATCAAGCAAAAATTTCCTGTTGAATAAATATTAGGCATTAATATTAAGATAATTTAATCCTTTATTAATTGCTTTTTGTATTTTTTAATTTGCTTTACTGAACTCTGAGTTATTAATTTTTTAAATTATATAATTTTACTATTGTGATTTTTCCAGATGTATTTTCGGTTAAAAAATATTTTTAAAATATGCAACTCTAACTTTTTTTTATATTAAAATGAAGAGAAATTAACCTTCTTTAATATACCAAAAAAATTATTTAAAAAAAAGTAAAAAAACCTTTGAAAAAGAGCAAAAACCACTGAATTTACATAGAAAACATGGAAAACTACAGTGCCCTGGATCATTTTTAAAAGTCTGCATTTAATAAAAACTATATTAATTGCTCGATTAAAACCAATTTTTCACATTTGTTTATAATGTTAAACAGTGTTAAATTCGCGAAAAGAAAGTATTAAATTTCCCAATAGTTCCCGAGATAATTTGAGATTTGTACGCTCGACTCGACCAAAACCGAAGGCACCGTACTTTTCAAACTAATGGCGGCCATTTGAAATTTCAAAACCAATTTTATTTTTGCCATAACTTCTTTAAATTTCAACCGATTTTTATAATTTTTGCTGCAAAATACACAGAATAAATAATATTTTCATTATTTACATTAAAAAATAAAATCTTCTTAAGAGTTTATATAAAAAATTTAACCTAAAACTTTTATTAAAAAGAAACCAAAACAAAAATCTTAAACTGCATTATTTTGTAATTAAAAAAATCATGCAAAATTACCTCCTGTCGAGTAAATATTAACTATATACACTATCTGTGCAGTGGATGTTGAAGCAAGCGAGAAAATAAAGCATATCCCTTGGAAAAGAGAGAACTGGAGGGAAAAATGCGAAACCCACACGCGGAAAGAGAGATTAAAATGTGTACTATATTGCGCAATAGCTATTTATCCGCACACCTAACCTGAATATCAAGCACACACACACACATATCACATGCATACACACATATAAATATAAATATATATATATATATATATATTATATAGTTAGTGCGTTAAAATAAAACAAATAAATTTTTAATGTTTTTATTGAATTCGCGCATAAAAGCATTTTTATTAATTAATTATCTCCACGTAGTATATACATGCAATATTTATACGCGCACATTTGCCATTGATTTTAATTATTCCCTGCAAACGCACCTGTAATTCCACTCTCCACACACGGGCAAATATAAAAAAAAGTACAGAGCGACGCAGCAGCAGGAGCAGGAAAATCAACCCCCTACCACAAATTCGGCAGTGGTTTTTTTCGTTTTTGTTTTTTTTTTGATATTTTTATGTTTAGATCCGCCCAGGACAACCCACTGCTTTGTTTAAATTTTTTATTCGCAAAAATGCCTGTATACTGCACATTGACAGTGCATTTTTATAGGCAGATACTTTTATTATTTCATTTCATCAATGTTTAATGGTTTATTTTGTACTGCTACTTCAATTATGGCCTCTATCGGAACTCATTTTTTTTTCTGCAATATGCTTTTTGAATATTAATTTGAATTTAAAAAACTGCTTTTTTTAAGTAAATAATTTCTTATTTTTTAAATTGTAATTACTAATTATAATTAAGTAATAAATTGCAAAAGATGTTAATTTAAAATTATTTTTTACAACAATCGAAAACAAAGTAATTAATTACTTAATTAATAATTAAATATAATTAGTAATTAAAAAAAGAACTTTTTTTTATTGTTAAGAAAAATAAAAATTATTTGTTCCCCCCGGTGTAATTAAAACATTAAAACATATTACACAAACCGACTTTTAATTTTTCTAAATTGTTCCAGACGGAATTTAAATTAACGCAATATTTAGGTGTATTTTTTTTTTGTTTCTCCGTTGTGTTTTGTTATTTAAAACTTAATTCGCCGGCCTCTATATGCTACGACTGTATGGAGGCACACAGTTAAATTACATGATAATTATTTACTCATTAAGAGTTTCCCTTGGGCAGGCGAGAATTCGCATTAATTATAAACGTAAGCTGGACTTCAGAGTTCAGACAGAAACAGAAAGAGAGAACGGCAGAGAAGGGAAAAGTGTACAGTGCACACACAATACACAGGCAGAAAAAACTTTTATGTATTTTATATATAGTATGTAGTTGAAATTACTTTATGTACAAAATGAATAAAGTGCATTTCAGCAAGAGCAAAATTGGGATTATGTAAAAATACGAAAAATGTACCAATGAACAAAGACAATCAAGTGGTGGGATGAAAATTAAAACTAAAAAAAAAAAACTGAATTGAAAACAAGAAGAGAGGAAAAGATAAATGCCATTTTAGCTGTCGTTTGCGTGTTTAATCATATCCGAATAACGTTTTTTCTTTTATTTCGCATTTTACTATTTTGCAGAAGCAGAAATTGTTCGTTCAGATACATATCTTCGCTTTATTTATGCGAATCGACTTATTCGCTTGCATGCTACAAAGTGATTTTCGAAACTGAAAGCAGGATATTTAAATAATGCAGCTTTGCATTAGCGAATTATGTAATAAAACGACACTTGAAACTCTATTTCTGTTTTTGGTTTTTGTTTTTCACTTGATTTTTTATATAGAAAAGAGACTTGTTGAATTTCTATTTAAAAATCAATTGCAAATTTTAATAGAATTTAACATTTGGGCTTTGAAATAATGATTTCTTTTTAGATTTTTATGAATTTTTGAAGGCTTTAATAAATTATTAAATTAATTAATTTGTTTAATTAAGAAGAAATTAAAAATTTGAAAATTTTCAGAAATAGAGACTTGGCAAAGGTGTTAAAAATAGAAAGAGTAGTAATATAATAATTTTGACAGTTATCTAAGACCTGACAACATTAATATATTAGTTGGGACGTTTTATCTTATGCTTAGATTTAGATCTTTCCACCGTTACGTAGTCCCGGCAAGAGTAATGCTCACGACATTGTCAAGATTATCTCATCTTGGATACTTAAGCACTACCAGCAATAAATTATTTCTTGTTTAGTATATCACTATATTGCAGTAAATTATTTATTTTTAAATTATATTTTGATTTTTTATATTTAATTTTTAGTTGTTCCTAATTTTTTTCCCTTTATTTTCGAAAGTAATTTAATTACTGAATTTAAAATTTAAATAAAATTTAATTTTGTTAGTTTTTTTTTAAATATATTACAGAGAATTTAATCCTTTATTAAAAGCTTTTTGAATTTTTTAATTAGCTTTGTTGGATTTCAAGCAATTAATTTTTTAAGTTATGAAAATTTACATTTGCGCTTTTTCCAGAAGTTTTTTCAGTTAAAAAAATATTTAAACATAATTTTATTTAAAGTTATTTTACTTAAAAATAAAGAAAAATTATTTCTCTTTATTATAATATAAAAATAAATTTCAAAAAAGTAAAAAAAACTTTGAAAAAGAGCAAAAACTGCTGAATTAACATAGAAAAAAAGAAATCTACAGTGCGTTGGATCATTTTTAAAAGTCTGCTTTTTATAAAAACTTTATTAATTGCTCGAATGAAACCAATTTTTTATATTTGTTTATAATGTTAAACAGTGTTAAATTCGCGAAAAGAAAGTATTAAATTTCCTAATAGTTCCCGAGATAATTTGAGATTTGTACGCTGGACTCGACCAAAACCGAAGGCACCGTACTTTTCCAACCTAATGGCGGCCATTTGAAATTTCAAAACCAATTTTATTTTTGCCATAACTTTTTTAAATTTCAACCGATTTTAATGATTTTTACTGCAAAATACAAAGAAATTACTATATTTTCATAATTTTTATTAAATAATAAAATCCTATTTATAAGTTAATTAAAAAAATTACTCAAAAAGAAAAGTTTTAGATTTAGATTTGATTGTTAATTTCTGCATTTTTTCCAATTGAAAATTACCAATTAATATTTTTCAATTGCTAAAGAATAAAGTATCAACACTTGAAATCCTTAGCAGAGGAAGCATCGAGTGAAAATCTGCATCTGCAGAGCGATGAGGAGAATCGCGTCCGGGCGAAGAGCGAAGAGAGAAGAGTCGGAGACAAAGATAGGGTTGTCAACTTTTAACTAACTTTCCAATAATACCCAAATATATACCGTTTATGTGCAAGTCAAATACAAGTTTAAATTAGCTTTGCGAATAAATTAGCAAGTTTTGTGCGGCCTATCTCGGCAATTATGGTCTGACGCCTCTCTTTGCTCTTTCCAGCTCCATCCCTCGCCAGCTCTCCATCTCCATCCGACGCCCGGCACTCGCTGCTTGTTTTACTTTGTTGTATTGTGTGCCGCGTAGTCGGTGTAGTAATTATTGTTATTCAAAATTATGGAATTTTAGATGTTTTATTATGCTGATTTCAAGTGTCGCCGCCTCTCCTCGAAAGAGTTGTTAGCGAAAACGACGAGGCGCCGCTTCAACTTTGGACGGGCCGGATATTCGTTTTACGCGCTCGCAGAACTAATTATGCATCGGGAATTTATAATTGACTAATGGCATCTCTCTGGACGGCCTACAAATGTATTATTATTAATATATTTCGAGAAGAGAGACGACGTAGCGACTCTTCTTAAAAGCTTAACTTTTTAATTGCATTTTATTCGGCATTCATTAGGAGACAAACGGCCTTGCTCTTCGCACTTCTTCTTCTTCTTCACATCCTCCATTCGGCCAAAGTGTCAACACCGCAATACTCTCTTACTTCAATTAACTAAACAATATTAATATTTATGATGTTCGTGTCCCCTTTTCGCCGCAAAAACCCAATTAATTTCCGCGCAAATTTCTATTTCGCTTTATTATCAATTAGCTCTTCTAAAGCAATAATTTAAGTGATTAAAAGCGACGTCAATTGGTAATATTAGTAATTTTAAAGTGAATTACGTATTTTATTAACATCTAAATAAATTTCAAACTAAAAATAAATTAAAATTTAACAAATATAAAATTTTATTTTTCATTTTATTTTTATCCTTCACACAGAGGACAAAAAAAACAACATCAAAACACATTAATTTCGTTAATTTCTAAAAAGATAATTGTTTAGGTATTTTTTTTTTGCAGCGGAAATTATTTTTAATTATCATTAGCAGCATGCTTTGCCGACTATACATTACGCTGCATTATAATTAATCAAGTCGCGCTCTGCACCGAAATTATTTCAGCGAAATCAACACACACACACACACACACAAACACAAAGAAACAAATGCAAGTCCAGGAAATGCCATGCAAAAATTACACATCGATTAATTAATGTTTAATTACCCACGGCATAATTACATAGGTTGTGGCTGTGCACTTTTCGCAGTCATAAATATGCAGTTTTGCATACTCAACACGAACTGCTTCGTTATTTAAATATTTTAATTTCAAAGATTTCAATAAATTTTAATTCATCAATCGGAAATAAATAAAAATTATAGTTAATACGAATTTAAATTTAAAATCTATAATAATTTCCTGCAATAATTAAGAGAATTCGATGAATTAGAAATACGAAAAACGAATTCCATTTGATTTTCGGTTCAACCCCTAAATGCATTCGCTTGCTCCTCTTCTCTCCCCTCATAAGCGTGTCGTTGTAATTACGTCATCTGCCGTAAATGCTGCCCATAAGGTTTTTAAAAGTAAGAAGGGACGCCGTCGCTGCCGCCACCAAACCCCCACCGACAACACTTGCTGCCTTGATAGTCCGCATATATATATGTATATTTGATACCCTTTTCTGTGTGTGTGTGCATGTCCATGGGTGTGTGTGTGCATAACGTGGGGGGTGACGTGCCAGTTCATAGAATCGCAATTAAGTGTTGTAATTATAAGCGCTGACTCAATTTTTATCGATCGATTTTATTATAATTCAACTCGTATAGCCTCGAGTGGATTAAGTGGGAATTACAAGAGGGAATAATAATAATAATAGTGATAGGAAAGGAGAAAAATTAATACGCGTCCGATATGTGTGTGTGTGTGTGTGCTTTTAACAGACTACGGACAGCACTAACAATTAAAAACGCATTATCTTGTTTTGCTGCTGCTGTTGCTGTTGCGTTGGTTTCGAGAAGAATGAGAGCTAGAGGAAAAAGTTACCGGTGTCCGTATTGGTCGCCGATGCAAACAAATTAAATTGTCTATATTACGGAGAACGATAAAAATACTAACAAATTCATTAAGTTTTTTTATTTTTATTATTTTAAAGAGGCGTCGCAGTCGCTGTCGTAAGCAAGAAACTATTAATTTAATTTAAATCAATTTTCTGCTGATTATTTTTTTCTTTATGTAGAGGTTAATAATAGTTTTTAATAAATTTAAAACTGAAATGGAAATGCAGAGAAAACATAAATGGTTTTTATATTTATGGAAATTATATAAATTTTCAATTTTAACTTCAATTAAAATAAATTGTTTATCCATTGAAAACAAAATGCTAAAGTGATTTCGGAGAGCATTAAATAATTTTCAAACGATTTCACTGCATATCGCTTTGACATTTTTTTTTTATTTTGTTATTTTTGCATTTTTTATTATAAGCTTTTCATATGTTAAATGTTAACCCTACCCTTTAATGAAGCAGTAATTAAACCTTTAAATTGAAATTACTATCTTAAATGAAATCACATTCTTTTTTTTTTTTATGACAAATATAATGTTGTGGAAATAAGCTGCAACTCATTTGTATTCAATCGATACATTAGGCATTGTTCCTTTGATAAATAGCATTGCATTATAGGAACTGAATGAAACATATTGTTATTAATATTAAGAAGCAGCAGCCGAGGAAGAAGAAGAAGTGAAGTCAAAGTATTATTATTGCAATGTAAGCGTAGGTGTTTCGCTCTTCGAGTGTCGGGATAATGCAAAAGGAGTTCTCGTTCCAGCCCAAGTAAGTGTTATTAAAGAGAAAAAGGGAGAGAGAGAGCAGCCAGCGAGCGCATTGACGGACGACGGGTTGGGGATAAATTAACGTCGACTGAAATATGCTTGCTCATAAATTAACATAATGATACGACATTTGTTACCGAATACTTATTAGCATAATATATTATGGCCACTCCGCGATTGTTTTGCTCGTTTTTCTAATTATTATTATTGTTGTAATAAGTTATATAGCACTCCTAAGAAGCAAATTACATATTTCTGTTTTCTTCATTTGTCACGTTCTTTATTTGCCGCTATTATTCTTATTATTTAAACAAAACAAAATATATTATACATTATTTTTATAGATAGTTAAATAATCTTTAAAATGATGTTAAAATTGTTCTTCTAGCTTAATTAGTTCATGAGTAATTAATTCTTTTCTGATCGAACATAATTTGACTTTATGCTTATCAAAAAGTTCTCATAATTTGTTTAATAAAATCCAAAGTAACAAACCGATTTTAATGTTTTTTTCACTAAATTATTTATAATTAGATTCCTTTTAATTTTCTTAAACAAATTTTTTAAATTTAAATAATTTTCTGATTTTATAATTAATTTTATTGCTGACGGTAATTTAATTATAATTTTGAATGCAATAAATCTATGAATAAAAAAACTAAAAGTAAATTTATTATAAATTAATAAATCAGCTAATTAAACAATATTTTAAACGATGCTAAAATTGTTGCTCGAGCTTAATTACTTTAAAAGTTATTAATTATTTTCTGATCACCGTAGCCGCTTGCGTCATAACGGAAATAGTTAAGCGTACTCCAACCGCTGCAAACATCGACAGCGCAACGTTAGCGACAAGCGCCGCCGACCTATAAGCTGAGCGCGTCGAGTTTGCTCGAGACCGACTGCTGGTTAAACTAACGTTAGCACGTAACGTACTTGTCGGCTGGTTCCATAACTTGTGCTTAACTTACTAGACTTACTTTACATTACATACTTTACATCCTAGACTGCTTTACCAAACTAAAAATAAAATTATTATAAACTATTTACATAGCCAGTTAAATTGTCCATTAAATGAGCCTAAAACAGTTCCTCCAGCTTAATTAGTTCATGAGTAATTAATGATTTTCCGACTGTTCGTCATTGGACTTTATGCTTATCGAAAACCTCTTAGTAATTTGTTTATAAAATCTTAATTAATGAACCGATCTTAACAGTTTTTCCACTTAGTTGTAGCTAAATAAATTGCCTCTAATTATTGAAAGTGTAATCACTAGAAAATACAATTTTTCGTGTGCTACAATAAAAACAAAACTAAAGTTTTCAAGGTGGAAGAAAACGGTGTAGTAATTAAAATTCGCGCATCGCGCATAAAATTAATTAGCAAAAAGCAACAGTAAAAATTTTAATTTCTTTCGTAATGTTTACGGAGCATCGCCGCCCCCGCCCACGCATAACACAAACACACACACACACACACAGACAGAACAGACACACATGTGAATGCACGTAATAAGGTCCGAAATTAAAAACGAAAAACAGCGAAAAATAATGGGCCGACCAATAAAACAAAGCAGCGCCCCTACTACCCCCGATATCGTCTGAACGCGGACACAATGCAAGCCTCATCCCCCCGATTTAGAATTGCGCGCCCCGACCCGACCAACCCCCATCATATAACTTAAACATGCGAAAGAGACTATACGTAGTGTTATTTGAGTGTGCCAACACTAGAATAAAGCACCCTTAACATCGCGCCCTCTCCTTCTACTAGCCGCCGCCGCTAGTCCCGCGTAGTTTCGGGGTTTGTTCTTCTGCTCCCGCCACCTACACACACCTACACACCTACACACACATGGCGCAGTAGGCGCTTGCTGCATGTGTGTCGGTGCAAGAGCGGTGGAGAGAATAACGAACTGGACATTACGAATCTAATTAGAATCTTTGCTCATGCGTGGCCGAGCGAACGAACGGGTTTAGGGGGCATAAAGTGAGAGGAGATAGAGTACCGCCGCCGACGCCGCGTGTACATGGGGTAGGTAGGGGTAAGTAGAACTCTGCGAGGACTCTCTTCTCTCGGCGGTCGGTTCGTTTCGTACAACTCGTCGTGCAGCGCACCACACACAATCAGCAGCAGCAGCAGCGGCAGCAGCAGTCCAACAGCTATAACACTTTAAATCTAAATTACAAAACTGCATTTTTTGCAAATCAACTGCAGCTGCAATTGCGCGCTTTTTCGCTTCATTAACTGTAAAAATTTAAATTTAAATTATATTTCACTGGTTTAGTAAATTTGCAAAGAAGCAAACCTGTAGAAACTGCTAAAAGAAAAAAGACTTTTGCGCTAAACTCAAAGGACGAGCGGCCAGGACTCTGCGACTGACTGATCGAATCGAGTGCTTATTAAAATTGATATAAACGCGCAGCACACGACACAAACCGTTCACTTGTAAACAAACCAGTCGCGTGACGACAACGTGTGAAGAGCGAGAGCAAAGTGCGCCTGCTTGCTGCTCCTTTTGGCCCCGTTTTCCGCGGAAGAAAGCGCCGAGGAAATCGCGCGAAGAGAAAAACAGTAAACGGTATAGTGCGGAAGGACTCTGTTTTCGTTTTTTTTCTGTTTTGCTGTGCGAGCGCCGACCCTTTAAGGACTCTCTCCTTCAGCGTCCGCTAGCTGCCTCTTCTCCATTCATTGATGAACATTTTCACAACAACACCGCCGACTTATACGCCGCACGTCAATTCGTCTTCAGCATCAGGTCAGTGGGAAAAATCGCCGACTAATGTTGCGTTTAATTTTTGCCGATGACGATGACGATGGTTATTCATTAGTTTCCCCATTGCTCATTAACTAATTAATAAACGTGTCGTGGCATTTACTGGTTTCTCAGTCGACGCCTTAATTAGCCGCTCATTAATGATAGTTGCTTTTGCTCATTACGGGCCCCCTTTTTGTTAATTAGTACAAACTTAATTTTCGAGTCGGAAAAGTTTCGGTAATCAATATAAGGCGCTCAACTACTGTTAATTTGTGGCGTTCGATGATTCATGCAGACGGTAAATTTAAGTTCCCCGAGGAATTTTATATGTTACAGCGAAATTTTGCAATTTGTAATTTGTAAATTTACTTTTTAAAAGATTTTTGTTTTGTTTTGCTTTAAAATTTAAAAAGTGGTATTTTTTAAAAACAGTTTTAAAGCAGCAAACTTATTTAAAGAACTAAAAATATTTTTTTATTAAATAATTAAATTGTTTCTCTACAAAGAAAACACTAAAAATTAGTCTTAAAAGATTGAAAAATGTGAAATTTCCAGTAACATATAGACGAAAACGGAGCAATAAAAATAAGTTATGATTCATACGGTTTTTTAGATGTGTTGCTGCTTACACCTACGCGTAATGAATAGCTAATTAATTTCAAGCGGCAATAAATACGTGCCCTGTTTCGTTTTCTTTTCCTCTTTCGTTTATTATTTCGCCATACCAGGGCAATCCTAATTCATTTAGATTTGAAAAAGCTGTTCGTATAAAAAGCAAAAAGAAACAGAAGAAAAAAAACAAAAAGAAAGAGCCAGTAGCTTTCACTTTCTTTTGCGGCTTTTAAGTTCCTCCTTTTTTTTGTTTTTTTTTTGTTAAACTTGGGTAGCGACGCGTGGCACGAGACGCCGACGCCGCGCCTTCCTTACACCTATTCCCTCTTTTCTTAGCGCGCGTCCATGAGAGTCTGCTCTGCCGCTGTATTAGTGCGGACCGTGTTGAAGACGTCGCGAACTTCAAGGTCAGCGTCTGCCGCGTCGTTTCCTATGTATAGTATATAATGCCATCGTTCGCATCCGAAACGCGAATTTTATTGGCCAATTAAACGGCGCGCACTTATTTTGCGAAATTGCCGCTGCAACTAATTTATTAATTGTAATTGCTTTAAGTACACTCTCATTATGGACTTTAATTGATTCATTATTTATTACGCGCGCTCGCAAATTGCTTACAGTCTACGACTTAGTTTCAAAAAAAAAAAAAAGTTTTCAATTTGTTGCTAATCAGTTCGGCAAATACACAGAGTGGTAATGGTAGATGTTCTAGAAAATGTCTCTTATTGGAAATTACATATCGTTACATCGCAGTTACATCATCCGACGATGATGATGACGAAAATATGAGTGCTCTTTTATTAGAATAATTAATTAGCTAAATTGCGAGCCAAGATATTTAGCTTGGTTACGCGCGTCGCATTTGGATTGTTTTTTTTTTTTTAATTTCAAGACTATTAAAATGACTCATTATTCTCTGATATACATACATAATGTGAACATTGGCTCTGTAATTATTAGCTCTTTTTATAAACACACTTTTTGTGTCATGTTTAATGGCATCTGGTAATTATTATTAATGATATAGTTTTGGAAGAAGTGTTTGCTGATGGCAATGCTGTATGGTCGCAAGGAAAACACAAAATTCGTCACCCGTAATGATTCTTAATGGCAACTAATTAATAATTGCGCAATAATAATGTTTCTAATGGGTAATTCCGCACATTGTGATGCTTTAGCGAGTGATGCTTTGCAGAAAGAGCATAAAGAAATAATTCGCAATGTTCGTTCGCAATGTATGCACAACTCGTATTGTTTGTAACCTTAAACATTAACCTTTTAATTTGTTAATTAGACTCTATTAATTGTGCATGCATTATTTCTCACTCATTATGTAGTCTGGTCGTCAGTGGTTTCAATTACCTTCAATTTATTTAGAACGTTGGACATTATATTATGGTTAATTGGTATTGCTTGAAGTTTCAAAATTGTTTATTATTATTACAAAACATTTTTTTTTCTGGTTTTTGTTTGTTTAAAAAATATGGGAAAATTATTATAAGTAAATTTAATATTTAATTGGATAATCAAAGACAATTTATTTAGCTATAAATTAGTGAAGAAATTATTGAAATTGCTTTGTAAATTTAATTTTTATAAGGAAATATATAAAGTTAGTTTTTCAATCGGAGCGTCTGCTTTATATTGTTTAAATATCAAACAGAAAATTGTTAATAACTTTTTAATTAATTACGATTTTTTAACAATTTTGATGTCATTTAAAAGGTAATTTAATTTCCTATTTATATAATTAACAATTATTTTGTTTTGTTTTAATAAATAAATATATTTTAATAAATAAATTTAATTTTATAAATAAATTAATTTGAAAACTTTAACACCCTGTATAAAATCAGAAAATTATTGAATTTTTAAATTTTATTGAAATAATGATAGGTAATTAATTTAGCTATAATTTTGCGAAGAAATTATTAAAATCAGATTAATACTTTAAATTTTATTAACAAATTTGTGAAACTACTTTTCGTTTCGCTGCAATCCTTGTATAGTTTACATAACGGGCAGAAAATAATTAATAACTTTTGAACTAACTAACATCTTTTAAAATGGTTTTCTTTATTTTACAGATAATTTAATCTTGTATTTATATTTTATACGAAAATTCTATTTTTAATTTTTGTTTTTTAAAATAAATAAAATTTTAAAATAAAACACCCTGTATAAAATCATAAACACATCAAAATTAATAATTTGTTAAACATAATCAAAGACAATTTATTTCTAAATAATTTGGTAAAAGAATCATTAAAATCGGTTCATTACTTTAGTTTTTACAAGTAAATTTGTAAAAGTACTTTTCGAATTTGCGCGTCCCATTTAAAATACATGGAGACTGCGTCGATTCGAAGAGGGAAAAAGTGGTCAAGCGACGAACCCAAAAGTTAGAAAAACTTTAATAACTTTTGAACTAATCAACATATCGCAACAATTTTGGTGTCATTTTACAGAGAATTTTACCTGCTATTTAAAACAATAATATTTAAAAAAATAGAACCAGTACTTTAATTATTATCAACAAATTTGTAAATAATTGGTTTTGCGTCAGGGCGTCCGGTTTCATAAAGAGGCGAACGATCAGAAAAAATTGAATAACTGTTGAACTAATAAAAATAATTTTTCAATTTTGGTGTCATTTAGAAGATAATTTAATCTTCTTTTTACAATAATAAAAAATATTATTTTTTTGTGCCGAAATGCTCTATTTAAAATACATTGAAAATGATAAAAAAAGTTTCTAAAAACAGTTCTTGAAAATTATACTTTTAAATTATAAAAAAAAAATTAATTATAAGCTGAATTTTCAAATTAGTATTCTCGGAAATTAATTCGCAGAATGAGGCATCACAACGACGACAGCTGTATATAGGAGAAAAAGACCGAAAAACAAAGCAAAAAATAAAAAACCCACCCCTAGCCTGGCAGTAATGCTGATTGTGTTGTGCGTTACATGGGGAAAACTAAGCAAGGGTGCAAACTTAAATGTACTATAGAGCATTGTTTTACGCGTAATTTCCATTTTTGCTTTTTAAAAGTCGATTGCAGTCGTATCGTTTCACTCAAAGAGTGCGTTTAGACGCGTGCCCTTTTTGCCATCCCCGGTCGTCACCGTTGGCGGCGGCGTACGGCGTACTTCTTCACCAGTTCACCACTTTACCATTCATCAGCCTCTGTACTCTTTCTCTCTTTTAGTTCATTTTTTTTTGTTTTTTGCTTTTTCTCGTTGGGCTGTTTGTGA
The DNA here is from genome assembly GCA_030556065.1 of Holobus sp. GC000080. Classification (NCBI taxonomy): domain Eukaryota; kingdom Metazoa; phylum Arthropoda; class Insecta; order Coleoptera; family Staphylinidae; genus Holobus; species Holobus sp. GC000080. The sequence goes on from JASKGO010001580.1 coordinate 24,425, forward strand.
TGTTGTACTACGTTTCATTGGAAAGATGAGTGGAATCGAGCGTGACCCTGACAATAGCTGCAAGATTTTTGATGGGGGAGCCCCCGTCGGGTACTGCTTTTTTAATTGCCTCGCACAACTCCGCATAATTAATCCCTACGTCGTCTTCTCGCTCGCTCACCACTCTCTTGCTGGCCTGTTCGCTCTCAGCACAGCTGCCCGGAACCCTTTTTTCCTTTCCACTCTTTCGACATAATACACCCTCGTGAATATATTATTATAATTACGTTCGTTCGTTCGTTCGTTTTTTTTTCTCTCTAGTTTTTAGTCCTCCTTCTTCTACTGTTCTCTCTTCTCTTCGCGTTCTCTTCCTCTTTTAGTTGAGAAGCGCAATGCGTCCTTTTTTGGCTCCATTATTACTCATTTGCTTTAGTTGCCAAGTGCTTACTTTAAGTACGCGCGCGTTTACATACGGGCACTCAATTGAAGGAAGGGTGAACACTGAACTGGATGGCACGCCGGGTTAAAATCCAGAAAGGGAACTCTCTGGACTTGTGTGCTCGAACTGTACTTTTCGATATCTGCGCCAGACACTTTCAATAATCGCATTATACGTTTTTTAAACATTTCATTTTACGGAACGGACTCTTTCGCGTCGCACGTATTTTTCTAATGAAATGAACTTTTTTAATTAATGTTCAATTCAAACTGGCTATCGATTCTTTTTCCATTTTTAATTTATTTGTTTTTACCTGTAGTTTTTTTCTTTCTTTGTTTAATAAATATTTTAATACATATTTTTTTTTTGTTGGAAAAATGGGAATATATTAAATTTTTAGTATTTGAAACATTTGATGATTAAAAAATTGTAAATTTTAAGTTTTTGTTTTATTTTCTTTGCAATAACAAAACTTTTACACATTTAAATTACTGATGTCTGGATTTTTTTAAAATTTTAAATAACTATTCAGTTTTTTCCTTGTAATTCTTTAATTACTAAATTTAATTTGTATCCATCTGGAAGATCGATAGCTTGAAATATTAAGAAAGAAAAGAAAAATATTAAATTTTTAGAATTTGAAACATTTGATGATTAAAAAAATTGCTAGTTTTAAGTTTTTGTTTTATTTTCTTTGTAATAATAAAAGTTTTGCTCATTTAAATCACTGATGTTATGATTTTTTTAATTTTAAATAACTTTAATCAGTTTTTCCTTGTAATTCTTTAATTACTAAATTTAAATTGTATCCATCTGGTGGATCGATAACTTGAAATATTAATTAAAAAAAGAAAAATATAAAATTTTAATTTTAAATTAATTTAATTATTTAAAAATCATGTAAAATAATTTTTTTCTTAATGAAAAAGACCAAAATTTAACTGGCAATTTAGGAAACTTGAAACATAACGTTATTCAGGACTTTAATTTTAATTAATGTTGAATTCCATTGTGTTATCGATTCTTTAAAAATTTAAATTATTTATTTTTAACTGTGTTTTTTCACTGTAAATTATATTTCTCACTTTAACAACTTTTTAATATTTTTTTTTTGTTAAAAAAGTAAATATATAGAATTTTTAATAGTTGAAATATTTGTTGATTTAAAAATTGTAAATTTTATCAATTTTAAAAGTTGTCCCTTTTATTTTCTTTGCAAAAATAAAATTTTTACGCATTTAAATAACTGATGCTTTGATTTTTATAAATTTTAATTAAACTTTAGGCACTTTTCTCTTTCGAATTCTTTAATTACTATTTTTTTTTTGTATCCACCTAGACAATCGATAGTTTGGAATATTAAAAATAATAATATAATAAATTCTAATTCAAAATTTAAATTAAAACTCTCCAAAAACATTTTTTTCTTAATGAAAAATTACAAAAATTTAAATAACAAATGTAATAAAATATTTTATTCAGGACACGCATAAAAAAAAATCAATAAAAAGCATCATTGGCATTCAATAAATATTAATATTTCTTTATTAGTCTCTCAAGTTTCTAGGTAATTATTCACTTATAAATAATTAGCATCGAACCTCGCCTTTAATTACTTGCCTCAATAGATCTCCACTTATTTATTTATCTATATCTATTTTTACGTTCTTATGAAATTTCCTCGTTGGCAGCCTTAGCTTACGCTCCACACACAAATTACGTATATCTCAATTTGTTAATTAGACTTAATTGAATTTGGGTAATTAACTTTATTTTCCCAATATAAGAATCCCAATAATAATTATTAGTATTACATGTAAGTCGCTCCATATTGCATGTTGCCACTCCGCGTCCCAGTAATTAATTAATTTAGAATCGGTCTAGTAGTTAATTAAAGTTAATTAAACTAAATTTAATAATGTGTCTTCCATGTATGGAACTTTATAAATGCGTACAGTGTGCATATGCAGTTTGCAAGGATGTAATTGCCTCCATTTTCAAACTTATTACTTTTATATCTTTGATTTCATTCAAAAAAAAATTTAAATTTTAATTTTAATTTTGCTATATTATTATGTATTGTTGGGCAATTGATTTTAGATGTAAAAAATAAACAAATTGCTGAGGGTTGCGGTGCGGGAAGGGCATAAGGTGAGCTCTAACTGAGTAACAGAGTGGCGCGGATACGTGCAGCTGAATGAACCATTAATTTTTATAATTTAAAAAGGCACGTTCGCATTTTACTGCGCTTTGTCTATAAATCACGGGAACGTGTTTTATTAATATGCATCGGTGGGTGGGGTCATGTTAATGCAATTAAGAGTTGGAGCTCTCTGTGGGGCACTGACCGTTATAACCAAGCCGTACAGATATTACCACTTCTATATCTGCGGCCACTGTCTTGTATATTAAATAATTTCATTCCACTACTTATTAACTACTGCATAATCACCTAATTATCTATATTCGGTGTACTGTGTGGCTGTACAGAGATAAATCAAGTATTTAAAATATTTTTCCAGCGTTTCTTCACTTGGTACTTTAACAGTACCGCACCCTTTTTTATTAGATTAAATTACACCGCATAACTGGAACTCTCAGCGTTTGGTTTAATTTTATTTTTAGGGGCTTCTTAAATTTCTTTTTTCTTCTTAAGTAAAATAATTTTTTTAGATTGTTAATATTTTTTTAATTTATTTTATTTTTTAAGAAATTTTTAAATGGATTTATTGTTTTTGTTTTAAATGTTTAAGAAATTTTTAAATTGATTTTTTAATTTATTTGATAATTTAATTCTTTTGTTATTGTTTTTTGTTTTAATTTTTATCTTCTAACAAATATTATATCTGTTTATTTTTATTTTTGATTTTTCTGAATCAAAAATTGTAAGTAATGGATTGGTTTTATAACTAAAAAAGCTGTTTAAAATTAATTAAGTTCATTTTTCTTAATTTTTCTTAAGTATTTGAGCTCTTTTTAAATTTAATTTGCCAAAAAATAAGACAAAACTTAAATTTTCTTAGGTTTTAACAAACATTAAATTACTTAATTTTCCAATTACTTTCACTTTAATTTCTTCTACTAAATTTCAGTAATTGCAAATAAAGAATTATTATTTTTTATTACTTAAAAAGCTGTTAAAAATTATCAAAAGTATAACTAACAATTGCCTAAATTACATTTTTCATAATAATTTTAATGCTTTTAAACTTTATTTATATTTAATTTGCAAAAAAAAAACACAAAACTTAAATTTTCTCATCTTCAAGCAATTCTTAGATCACTTAACATTTCAATTACCTTCCCTTTAACTTCCGCTTTTTTAAAATCATCAATAGCAAAACCCTAAAAAAAATCATTAAAAAATTAAAACAGGCTGCTGATGGCCCAACAAAGAGGGCGTTAAACAAGGGAAACAATCAGAGAAGTCAATGGAAATCAAAATGGTATCTTTGCCAATGTCAGAAAGCAATGACGAGCTGTGAGCTGATTATGTAATTCCGAAACGATACATCGGCGTTTCTCCAGTAGTCTAGTCTCTCTCTATACATGAGGGGCCCTTATTGATATCAATGTACGTACCGACCGATGTACATAAGGCATGTATGATCTATGTACTTAGTTACCAGTTAGGTGCATCAGATATATTGTTATTGAGGTAGTCAAACATCTCCTTCACAGCTACAGCTACAGCTACAGCTACAGCTAAACAGCTACCACTGTACCTACGTAATAATAATGTTGGTTGGTCCTATTGCTTAATGTAGCAACGATCTCGCACCACCTTAATAGACACGTCAATCAAAACGCGTTATATGTATGTCTCTCTTATTAATAATGTATCGCATTAAGTGGTAACTGAACTATATTTATGTGTGTATATATTACATAAAGCTAGATGACATCTGTACGGGCGTTTGTTTTAATTATTTACTAGGAATAATAATATACGAGATATTTGTCCATCTGGTTCTGCATCCAATCCAATTATTAATTTTTCACTTATTTTACTTTTATTATTTATAGAAAATGGGATTTTTGCAGTATTTTATAACTAATTTAATGTAAGCAATGTAAAAAAGCTTAAAAATTTTTAAGTAAAAAGAACTTTTTGTAGTGGTTAGTCACTTTTTATAATTTTTAGTAGTTTTTTTTTAGTTTAAAAATATTGTTTTATTAGCAATTATTGATTTGAAAGAATATAAAGTGAAGGTAATTAAAATTTAAAGTGATTTTAGATTTGTTAGAAGATAAGAAAATTTAAGTTTTGTCTTATTTTCTAACAATTTAAATACAAAAGAAGTAAAAAAACTTAAAAATTATTAAGAAAAAAGAACTTTTTGTAGCTGTAAAATTTTTATAAGTTTTTTTTTTTAGTTTAAAAATATTGTTTTATTAGAAATTATTGATTTGAAAGAATATAAAGTGAAGGTAATTAAAATTTAAAGTGATTTTAGATTTGTTAGAAGTTAAGAAAATTTAAGTTTTGTCTTATTTTCAAACAAATTAAACATAAAGAAATTTTAAAAGCATAAAAATTATTATATAAAAAAAAACAACTTTAAGTAGTTGTAAATCACTTTTAATAATTTTTCAACAGCTTATTTTCTAACTTTATTTGCAATTGCCAATTAAGAAGACGCAAAAAAAAATAATTGAAAAGTAAACAGATCTGATACTTATTAAAATCTCAGAAAATTAAAGTTTTGCTTTATCTTTCAATAAAATATATACAAAAATATTATAAAATTATAAAAAAGAAAAGAAAAATCATTAAACTGCATTAAAATACAAAAAAAAAAAAAAAAAAACAAAAAAAAAAACAAAAGAGAAAAGCAAACTTTAGGACATAATATTTCTGCAAGTAATAAAAGCATTTATGTTTTTGCTTTCATATCTATATCTACTTGTGTATCTGTATTTATATTCATGTATACATCTACGTATGTATGTGTTTGTGTGTGTGTGGGTGTAGAATCATGTATAAATAAATCGCGGTGGCGGCGAATAACGCGTCGAGCGGCACACTCAGTAAAGCCGCCGACGACTGTAACCTGTTGAAGCGGCATTCTCCTCGTCCTCTCTCAGTTCTCACCATTTCACTTCTATATCTTTCCCTCTTCGTTTCACTATATGTATAGTACACTCACATAGATACATCTATATACATATGTATTCTGCAACTATTATTATTATTATTATGATTATTAATATTATTCAAATGCCCACGCAAATACAACGCTCTCGCTCAGCATCAGTGTCTCTCAGTATTTGTGTGTGTGTGTGTGTGTGTGTGTGTGTGTGTGTGTGTGTGTGTGTGTGTTGTGTGTTGTGTGTTGTGTGTATTATTTATGTAATAACTATTCAGTCATTGATACCGCTATTATTATTATTAGTTACAATGATGCTATGTATCAGTCGGTTAAGTATGGCATAGCCACGATATAATGCAATTGTTATTATTATTATCGCAGTCATTATGATAATCATTGTCAATCAAAAGCAGTTTGCGGTATACTATAAATAAATATTGCGGGTATTGTGTGCGAGAGCTTTATGCACCTTTTAAATTTAAGTGCCGATGGTTTAGTTTGTTGATTTGCAAATTAGGGCTTTATGTAGTGATATGTGATGATTTAAGATGTTCAATTTAAGATAAGATTTTAAATTTAATTTTTAAATGGGATTTGCAACGGTTTTAGGTTTAGAATTAAAAATTGCTTTTTAAGGGTTAAAGCCATTTTAAAACTTTGTTTTGATTCTTTAAAATTAAAAAAAAAATAGATAATTAAAAAGAAATCTTTAAAGTTCAAATGGAAAACTCTGCTAATAAATTAATATTGAATAAATCGATCGGAATAATTGATTGATAAAATGCTGGATTTTAATTTTTAAAAGCTATTTAGTTTTAAAAAAATTGAAAAATAAAAATTTCGACTTTAAAACTTTTAATTTCTTTATTTTTGTTTTCTAACTATAAAAAAATTATTTATTTTAATGAAAATTATTTTATTTTTCATTGGAAAACTCTTCTAATTAATTAATATAGAATGAATTGAACGGAATAATTGTTAGATGAAATGTTTTTTAATTTATAAGGTTTGAATTTACTTAAATTTAATAAATTTAAAAAGTTTTAAAAGTAATTAAAAAAGTGGTAATTATGGCTTAGCTTAAAAACTTTTGATTTCTTTTCTTTTCGTATATTATAACTCTAAAATAAATAAAAAAATTAAAAAAATTAATTAAATTAAATTTACAAAATAAATATTTAAAGAAAATTTGATTTTTACTTGGAAAACTCTAATTAATAGAAAAACAAAATAAAAATATTATTAATTAAGAGAAAAATTCAATTTTTATTGGTAGTTTTATTTTATAAAACTTTTTATTAAGTTTTTAAATGTGATTTTATTTTAATTAATAAATTAAAGATGACTTTGCCATTAAACTTTTTAATTCTTATTTAGAGGGTTTATAATATTAAAAAACTTATTTATATTTTAAATTGTTAATTTTCATTTTGGAAAACTTTACTAATTAATTAAAAATAGATAGAAAATAATATTCTTATCAAAAAAATTGATTTTAATTTTAAAAAGTGATTAGATTTTATTTAATATTCGACAAAAAAAATTTAGAGGATCTAAACTGTTTCATTTCTCTTTTTTTGTGTGTAAAAATATTAAATTTTTAATTATTTTCAAAAAAATCATTAATTTTCGAATTTCTTTTCTAATAATTTCACAAAAATAGACAAATTTGATAGCTAAAATTATAGATTTAGATTTAAAACATTTTTAAAAGTAATTTAATTTTCAAAATTAAATAGAAAGAAAAAAACAATGAAAATTAAAAATCTTTTCATTTCTTCCCCTAGCAATTAAAATCACAAAAAGCATAATTCCAAGCAAAAATCTTTAATTTTAAAGTCAAAAATATTCCATTCAGAGACTCAATAGAGAAATAACAGCAAGCAGATAATAATAATTGATAGATGAAATGGATTTCGATTCAGATTGTTAATTTAACCCCTTAATTCGTCAATAGAATTTAGTGAAAACCCGCTTACAGCCAATCTGTCATATTTTAGTATACTACACATATGGAAACTGAACATGCTTTGCTATTTTATAATATATTCATCGTCGATGGAATCGCCGGCGAACAAACAATAATAACACTGAATAAATGTCGGTTTGCTCACAGTTAAAGCATTGCGTTTTGTTTGCATTGTATTATATTGCAACAGCAATAGCATTTGCAGCAGCAGCAGCAGCAGCAACTATTAATACAGTTAAACAGTTACTTGTCTAATATGCGCTAATTTAAACTAACGAACGAATCTGTACCGGCTCTGCTCGGACAGATTTTATTAAATTAAAGACCGTCAATTTCCAATAGACAAATTGTCAATTTATACTGCTGCCGGCTGCCTGGCTGGCTGCATGCAGAGTACAGATGATGTGCTTTTAGTTTATTTAGATCTCCGCACATTACTAAAACACTGGCCATCGTTTAAATTAAGCGCAAATACTCTGCCATCGCATATAAATAGAAAATTCATTTAATGCATATTTTAAGTGAGTTTATAGTGCCGATTTATTGGTGTAATTTTTGCTTTTTTTTTTACAAATTTTAAATTAAATTATAAAAAACATAACATTTTTGTGAATTATAAAGAAAATTCTAAAATTTTTAATGTTAGCAAAATAAATTATTGAAATAAAAAAAAAATTAAAATAATTAATTGAAATAATTAACGAAAGACAATTAATAGAAGTTTCTGGTAAATGAAGAGGACCAACAGGTAATTTACAAATAAATTATTAACAAATTGCCCAATATAATGCATCGCAATTATTATAATTTGGCAACAATTGGTAATTACTATGTGGAACATTGTGCGCGGATAATTTTTACACCGATGCTAATTAATTATTTCGCTAATGCAAATTGTTTTTTGCCATTTCTATGTATTTCTATTTGAACATTTGTACAAAGTGCATATCACTACTGCTGTATTTGTGTACACTAGTAGTGGTAGTATAAAGCAATAAATTATTATTTGGCCCGAAAATACGCAATAATAATAATAATGACCACGATGATGACGATGATTATTATCGTCGTCCGCAAATTGAAACAAATTCAACTGGTTTCGCCTCATTAAAAACGCTAAATTATTACAATGAAATGATTTAAAATGTGTCGAAAACGCAATGATAATCAATTACTGGGTGGCGCGTTGCATTGAAATAGTATGGCATCGAAAGCACACAGTACGCAGTTAATGAACATGTACTTTTAATGTTCATTAATACATACAGACAATGACGACAACAACAACATATTTAACATTACACCGACTAATTTATTATTATAGATAATAAATATGTTTTTCATTCAACAGCAGCACATATACTCTATGAATATTTCATTTATTGTCTGGCTGGCTATTCGGCGTCGCCACTGTTTTATTGGCTTTTGCTTTGCTATGTCTTTCTTTTCATTAAAAATTTTTTTCTTTAATTATATCTGTATTTAAATTCCAATAGTTAATTTGCAAAAAACCGTAAGAATTTAAAATTTAAAGTATTTTTTAAATAATTTAAAAGAAAAAAAAATGAAATAAAGGTGAAATGAAATTATAACTGTAAAAAAAAATTACCGATAACCGCAGTAATTAATTACATAAACGGATTTACAAGAGGCGTCTTAATTTGCAGACGAGTCAGGATGCGAGGCTGACATGGCAGAGGGTGGAACGGAAGAAGACAGTGGAGAAATGCTAGGACCAGCAGCAGCGGTGCCGCATCAGTCTCCTTCTGCTTTAAACGTCGTTGTCAAAGCAGAGGTAAGTCTCTTTTTTTAAATTTTACTTTTACTTTAATTTTTTTTTTTCAATTTTATTTACTTTTACTTTAATTTTATTGTCTTATTTTTCTTTTCAATTTTGAATTAATTTAATTTATTATTCTAAAAATCTAAAAATTTTTTTTTTAAATATTGCATTTTTATCTATTTCAATTTATTCTTAAATGAAAATTTAAATTTTTTCTTAAAGGTAAATTTCAATTTATTCTCAAAGAAAAATTTTAAAAACTATTGTAATTAATCTAAACTTTTGATGTTTTTTATCAAAGTTTTTAAAGTTTTTCCCAAGAAAGAATTAAAGAGAAAAGAGAAAATTCAAAAGCTTTAAAAAAATAAAAAATACAAAAATAAATTACTCGATTAATGCGAAGAGTAATTAAGGCGACATTTATAACTTATGAAATATTTATTGCTTAAACTTAACTGCTTCGTTATACATTCAGCGAAATTATTTCCTTGCAGTGTAATTACTTTAATACTTAAATAAATAACTAAATTTTGCAAAAATTAACTGTTGCGAAATTCAATTACCAAATATCAATTATAATTTATATATTAATCGTATTACCATCAATTTAATTAATAGAAATTAATATAATTTTCAAAGATAATCATTTAATTAAAAAAAAAAACAATACTTGAAATACTTGAAAAAAGTTTATAAATTTTCAATTTAATAAATCATTTTAAACAAATATTGAAAATAATACAAAAACTGAAACAATTGATTCTAGTTGCAAATAAAAAAGTAAAAAAAAAAAAAAAACAAATAATCGAATGCACGTGTGCATCAGCAGCATATTATTATTATTATCGAAAGTGCATAAAGAGAACGAGGGGTTAATTTGTGCTGCTCACAAAACTGTATATGGCAAAAATTAAAGTGCAAGCGCCCACTGTAATTAACCATTTTAATTAAAAAAAAAAAGCAGCGAAAAAAGCGAAAAAAGTTACATCTGCATGAATTAATTTTCCATTAATTAAATATTTTTTGCATCAGTCGATGCACCACTCATCGAACCGCCCACATAACCCACACCTCCGAATCGCTCCCGACTCCTTTTTTTATTACTATTTATTTTCAGCTCTAATTGAGATTCGCTTTGGAAACATATAATGAAATAGGGAGTGCCGGAAAAAAAAAACTTCACAAATAAATATTATTCGGAAATAATAATAAAACGTTCTGTGTGTGTGTGTGCGTCGAATAATGCATTTTTTATTATTTTTTAATTTTTTTTTTGCGGTACGTGTAGTCGGTGTGAGTTTTCGCTATTTGCAAATGAAAATTCGTGTACATAAATATGCATGCTTAAAAAAATATTGCCGAAATATAGTGGCGGTATAGATTATATGCGGCGCTGAATGCAGAAAAAAACTTAATTGAATTTTTTTTTTATAATATATAGATTCGGCCGTTTATATATGCATTTGCCATTATAGCGATTCGGTTATTCGCCGATGCAAAAAATAAAAAATAAATAAAAATATGTGCGCGCATGTAAATACAAATAAAATATAGCCGGATGTAATTTTTTTTTTCACCCCCTTTTTTTACCATTTACATTCAGTTTTTCTCGTTTTCCGTTTGAACTATGTGTTGTTGTTTGCTATTTTCGTATGTATATATATATATATATATATTGTTTAAATAATATGTACAGATGGCGAAATGCAGAGAGGAAAGAGAAATGTTGACTTTAATCTGCTAGAAATGTTCCATTAGATACTTTTTTTTTCATTTAATTATTTGCTTTTCATATGAAGTTTTTAGTATATTTTATTGTTTAATTTTATTATTCTGCATATGTTAAATTTAAAGTATGTAAAATGTATTTATTTTATTATATATTTGTTGAAATTAATTTAAATTATTAAAACATTGCTATTTTTATTTTATTTTTTTTTGTAAAAAAATGTTAAAATTTAAAATTCTAATGAAGTCAGATGTGAAGGCGCCGGGTGATCATTCAAAATCATTATTACAACTTTAAAAAAAAATTTTTTTTGCATTTTTTTGTAATAATTTTATATATAAAGTCAATATTTTTTTAAATACTATTGTTTTAATAATTGTTTATTTCATTAATTTGTTTTTCCTTGAAGTAATATGAAAAATTGCAAAATTTTTAAATGTATTTTTTCTATTTGCTTTGATGGTAATTTCAATTTTTTTGTTTAATTCTAAATTTTATTAATTTACTAATTAGTGAATATACAGTGGAATAAAAAATATGAAAAAATGATTTTTAATTTATTTAAATATCCAAAAAAAATTTTAAAAAAGTTTGAAATTTGATTTCTGATGAATTTAGATGTGAAGGCGCCGGTTAAATATTTAAATATTAATATAAAGCAATTATTTGCCTTTAAAAATTCTCATTTTTCATGTATATAATTTAATTACATTAATTAATCATAAAGAAATTATTAATAATAAAAGCAAATATATTGAGAATATTTATTAATTAATTTTTTAAATTTTTATTTCATCCATAATATTTAAAATTCTGTTTTTCTAAATAAAAATTGCCTTTTGCTTAGATAAAAAATTGTTTTTATATTTAAAATAATACATTTTCTTATTTCACTTAATAATCAATTAAAATTGATTATAAATTAATTTTTAATTTGCCTTAAAATTAAAAAAAAAGTTTAGATTGGGATCTACAAAGGAATCAAATGTGAAGGCGCCGGTAAACTAATTACTTATGAAGAAAAAAAAATGAAAATTATTATTCAATTCATAATAAAAGTCAAACGTTATTTAAAAAATTCACTGAATATACCAATTATTTTTATATAATTTAGTAATTTCATTTTTCTCAAAAGCAAAACAAAGAAAAACTATTTTTCGAATTAAAACTTAAAAATTAAAATAATTTCGATAAAAAAATTACTAAAAACTAAAGCAACAATATTTCACTAAGCATTAGTTTCAACTATATCGAAACTGCATTGCAACATGATGCATTTAAATGCTGCTGCTTCGCAAAATTGTAAAAATTGCATTTTAAATTTGCCACCGTCCTCCATACGATGCAATATGTAATGATGATATTTGACGGGCCTTGATTAACAATCTAACAAATTTATATAAATTCGCATTTATGATAAACCAATACATTGCACCAACACCAATACATCTCTACATTTGTCATCCACTTTATTTTCCCTTCCATATATAGCTTTTGTATATACAAAAAGCACAAAAACACATAAAAACAAATACATAATAACTTTATTCGCGCCGAGCAAAACGAAGAAGAATACTAAATGCAAAAATATAAATGAACGTGCCTTGTTTGTCATTATTATTATTATTATTAATAGGAAAAATATTATGTGTTTATTATCTGTGCATATGTATATATGTATAAATAAAATGAATAAATTCCACGGCACCATTATCATGAAAAATTGATGCATTTGGATAAATTTAAATAATAAATATGCTTTAATTTTAAAATATATATTTTTACGTTGCCGATATATCATTTCCGCATACATATATAGAGAGAGAGCAGGTATATAGGAAGAGATACATGTATAGTGTGCATGTGTCGCATATATTTATTAAAAAGCTAATAATGAATGAGCGTGCAATTCATTATTTTGACAATTTATGCAGCGGCGGCGGCGCCGGGACAAAATATGCTTTTCGTTTATTTTTATTTTTTTTTACTCTCTACGGTCTCTTTTTGGTTTGCTGCTGCTTTTTTTTGCGTTTTTATTTTTTATCAAATCTCTCTATACATTCGTATGAATTTTATATAGTATGTGCTGCTGGTTCGCGGACCGACATTGATGGATTTTGTATTATAGACACAATTCGAGTGTACGCCCGAGATAAATACGATCGGGGGTGGAAGGGACATCATCAGTACAAAGAGATAATGCGGATTTTAAAATGCTCTGTTCATTTTTCTTTTTTTTTTAATAATTTTTTTTTGCTATTTATTCTGCTGATTTATACATATTTTCAGATTATTAACCCGGGTTTAATGAGATTATTTTATTGATTATAAATCTATGCTGTTTTTGTGTCTATTGCATTTTTTAATTTTTTAAATTTTTATTGTTTTTCTCATTTAAAGGAGGATTTATGTGAAAATGTTTTAATTAATTAAATAGTAAGGAGGATTTAAGTTATTTATGAAATTGTTTGAAAATATTGTTATTTGAAAAATTGTAAATTGTAAATTTTTGTGAAATTGAAAGCAGTGGAGAGCTAATTAAATCTAAATATAAGCTCATTTTGAATGCTGCGTTGTTTATGGCAATGGAAAAAATGTAATTAGTGCAAAATTCCTATTTTTGCTTTGGTTAATTAGGAGGACAGTAAATAATACAGCATACTGCTTTTATTACTTTTTTTTTTGCATTAAATTCTTCTTTTTGTATTTAAAATTTTTGCTTTTCATTAAATTTGCGTTATTTTTTAATAAATTAAATAATTAGATTTAAAATATTTTTTATTTTTTAATTATCTAGAGAGAAAAATTAAAAATTTAACTTTAAAGAAATTTAATTAAGTTAATTTTATCTGAGAAATATTAAAAAAAGAAACAAATCTTAAATTACGCAATTTTTAAAAATAATCAACTTTTTAATTTTATTTATTTATTTTATGATATTAATTTTATTCAACTTTGAAATTTAATTATTATTTTATTAATTAATACGATTAATTCATCAAATTAATTTATAATATTTTTTTTACTACAAAATTTAAAAAAAAGTTTGATTTTCAAAGGAAATCAAATGTGAAGGCGCCGGGGACAGCTTACAGTATTTGAAAAATAAAAATAATTAAACAAATATTTATAAATTTTCCAAAGCCTTATTTCCAACTTAAATAACATTAAATTTTATACTAAGACAAATGTTTAATTAATCGCTTCTAATTATTATAAACTAAAAAAATACAAAACAGAAAAGAAAAGTATTTTTTGTAATAATTTCTAAGCCTTTTGCATGCCAGGACTTTAATGAAATAATAATCAATTCCCAAATTCGAATCGATAACTGAAATTATGTAACTTGTAATAGATTTAAAGTGGCATCGTACTGGCTTTTACATGAGCGCATCTGTAAAATAACCGCTTTGCTTTACACTCATTACGGGGGATGAGAGAGAGAGAGATGAGATGATGAAATACTGTGCAGACACTACGAGTATAACGCAGCCATGGAAAATACGTGGGGCAAACTTGAGAAATTGACCGGTGGCCGTTGGCCGGTTAAAGCAAACGAGACGTTGCAAACATAAAGCCAACTATTGCGCTCATCCACACACACACACACACACAGCACATATTAATACAGATGCAAATACACTTACTGGTACACAGGCAAACTGTTTCAACTTGATTGCATGTTTATTAAAATAGATGTTTAGCGGCAGCGCAGCAACATATCCCCAGCACATATCAGCAGACAAAAGGATAGTTTTCGCTCATCGCTCTGCATTTACATCTGTATACTTTTCTCGTATCATCGACCAATTCTATATTTACATACTATAAAGCAGTTGAATTTTAATTATCTATTCAATTTTATCAACAACAAAAAAAATCATACTGGGAGGCTGTGAGTAGGCTAGGTCTTAGAGGCCGCCCAGCGCCTCCAGCCAAACATTGTCCTGCCGGCAATCCTTGCCTTGTTAAGCACGCTGCACGCTGTGTAATAGAATGAATGACCTGCAAGATGGATGTGTGCGTTCCCTGCATGTACCTACTATATCGTGAGTGCGCTTAGTAGTGGAGAGCCGGAGGGACCACAGCACCACTGTAATTTCACGGTGCCTTGCACCCTCAAAACCACCCCCG
Source organism: Holobus sp. GC000080 (assembly GCA_030556065.1). Taxonomy (NCBI): domain Eukaryota; kingdom Metazoa; phylum Arthropoda; class Insecta; order Coleoptera; family Staphylinidae; genus Holobus; species Holobus sp. GC000080. The sequence goes on from JASKGO010001580.1 coordinate 39,551, forward strand.
AAACCAACCTATACCGCCGCATCCCGCCGCCACCACCACCACCACCACCACTACCTACTGCTGCTACCATTCCGGCACATAGTTGCAACAACAATCGCGCGTGCAAACTATTCTATATGTGTTCTACACCCATATTATTATAATAAACTGTTTGTGCAGTCAAATGGAAGTGCAGCCGCTCAAAGGATTAAAGACCATAAAGCGTCCGACCCAATTGTCCTTAAAGATTTTTTTTTTGCCTTTTTTTTTTCTTCTTCTAAATTTATTTCTGTTGCTGTTTTTTTGGAACAGTTGTATTTTTTCAGGAGACTTAAAGACTAAAAACTAAAAGAATGAAAGACAAAGAAAAATAAACATTAGGATGTGTTAAAGTTAATTAATTAGTTTTCGATTGGATTAGGGTTGATTTTTTATATGATTTCTTTATGATTTTTTTAAGTTAGTTAGGTAATTAAACAATGATATAGAATCAATCTAACTTTCTTAATTTAATTTTTATAAAATGTATTTTTTGCTTGGTTTATTTATTTTTTCTTTTGTTGGGATTTTTAGTAATCATTTGTTTATTTTTAACAGTTTTTTTAAATTTTAAATTAGTCGGTAATTTGGTAATTCAAGCAAAGAAAAACAAAAGTTAATGAAACGCATTTTCTTTAAAAAAAAAAAAAATTTCTTTCGTAGAATCAATTAATTTTATTATATTTTCTTAAATTTAAAATACTTAGTTTAAAAATATATAATGAGAAATAAAATTGTTATTTTTTTAATAACCTTTTTAAAGATCTTTTTTAATTTTTAAAAATTTGCAACAATTTGGAATTTTCATTATACTTTTACTTGTTTTTTTTTCTTCTAAGTAACAACTTCAATAGAATTTTCATAAAAATTTGCAATCGTTATCCTTTCGGTTATCCTTTTCGAAACGAGAGCAGCTCCAGTGGAGGATATGTAAATATGTATAAAGGGATTGCTCTATTTCATCCCCCAGTAACAGATGTTTCATTCAAAACTCGCACAAATAAAAATCGTTTTGTTGAAATACACATTATTATTTGCTTTCATTTCGCGGCGTGTACGAGAGAACATCATATAGCTAATATAATAATTTATTATAACATTATTTTAATTAGGTATAAAATTACCGTTAATAGGGTGATATAATAAATAATTATGCCCATAATTATTTGATTATTTATGATTTATTGGCATAATAATACATCATTGGCCAATTTAATTACTTAATAGGGTTTATTTGCTAAAATTTAAACAGTTGATTTGTGATTTCATTTTTTTTTTTTTAATTTATTTACTTTTTCCTTATTTTTCTTCTTATAAATTAGTAATAAATAAATAAGTAATAAGTAAATTAGTAATCACTTTATTAGAGCTTTTTTTTTTTTAATAATTTTAAAATTTAAAATTTTACTAAATTAAAAAACTATTAATAAACTTACAGAACTTTAAAAAAGTAATTTCCTTGTAAGTAATAATAAAATTAGCAAATAAAAGACTTTTATAACATTTTTAAGTTTTTATTTTTATTTTAATCAACTTAATTATATGAAAAATAGTAAATAATTAAATTTAAATTAACTTAATTATATGAAAAAAAAAAAAATAAATAAAAAAAAAGTAACCAACAACAGCATTTGCAAATTTTATCACAGTAAAGACTTGTCAAAAGCCGAACGTATAATCATTAGCCGTTGCGAATAGGGGGCCAGTAGTTTACTTGGACCGTCCACCGTCCAGCGTCCGAACGTCCGAGCGAACAAACAAACAAAACCGTTTGCCAATACAACCGACAGTGGATAAATGAAAATGAAGGACTATTGGTTTTTAGCTTTTGAATTATACCTTTGGCTATGTGAACTTATCCCCAGTCCATGTATTACCTATACACACGTCC
>JASKGO010001581.1:0-16755 GCA_030556065.1 Holobus sp. GC000080
ACTTCGGTACACCCATTTTTTATGATTTTTAATACAAATCCAACAATAATTATCGATATGGGAAAAGTTTTAAGCAAATTTACTGATCACAATTCTCAGCAGCTAGCAGATGCTACTACTTCTTACTTGAAGGCCGCGCCACTAGAAAAACAGCGACAACAACAGAAATTACACTTGTTGCCACCGAAATTTAAACTTATCAATCTAAAAGAGTGTTTATGCTCTGAAATAAATAATTAATCGTGTAATTTAATCGCGAATTGCTTCAATCAGCTGAAATTGAGAATTGCAAAACTAAAAGCTGTTGTGTACGTCAGTTACGCTACGCTAAGTGGCTAAAGTTACGTGATTATTCGTAGTGTGTCGTTACAAATCGGCAGGTTTTCCTATAACTTGCTACAAGTAGTAAGTAAATAAACACAGGCAGTTTTCCCATTAGCATTAGTACATTTGCCAATATTATCAATATGGTCAGCGTGTTACGCTGCCACAGCTTTTCCAAACGTATTCTGCATCGTTGCGGAAGACAATTTTCGAATTACGGCAACCGGATTGTCTTTAGTGATCCCGTAAGGCATGCCATAGAAAACGGTTTGCCCGTTGTCGCTCTCGAATCAACGATAATAACGCACGGGATGCCTTATCCGGAAAACATAACATGTGCTTTACAAGTGGAAGAAGAAGTGCGCCTATCGGTGAGAAACTTTTTATGCATCCTATTCAAAATTTCAAGCGAAATTCTTGTCTACAACTTTCAAATTATTTGCTTTGAATACTTTTCAATGCTTATTAAAACAATTAACGTTTCTTTAAGCACAGGGCACAAAGATTTTCAAATTACTTTCATTCAATAAAAACAATACAAACATATTTTTGCATATGCAACCATACTTGCATCATAAACCGCTTAATTTAAATTCCAGGGCAGCGTACCAGCGACTGTGGCAATTCTGGCCGGCCAATTAACCATCGGACTAACCACTGAACAAATCGAATATATTGGAAACAGCGAGAATTGCGTGAAAACATCTAGACGTGACTTTGCTCATGTAATGGCCACGAAAAAGAACGGCGGGACAACGGTTTCGGGCACTTTATTAGCAGCCCATTTAGCTGGTATCAAAGTAATGGCCACTGGCGGTATTGGAGGTGTCCATAGGAATGGACAAACTACGATGGACGTGTCGGCGGACTTGCAAGAACTAGGCAAAACCCCGGTTGCGGTTGTTTCGAGCGGAATCAAGTCAATTTTGGACATTCCCAGAACTTTAGAATATTTGGTACGACCATTGAACAAACTATTAGCTAAAACAATAATAAATTTATAATTATAGGAAACCCAGGGAGTTTATGTGGCCACATACGGACCAAATAAAAAATTCCCAGCTTTTTACACTAAAGAGAGTGGCTGTGAGGCGCCGTATAATGTGTGCACACCTTTGGAGGCGGCGCAGGTCATCAGTTACAGCACGGATGTGCTGAATTTGCAGTCAGGAATGTTGTTTGCAGTACCTGTGCCCCAGGAGAGTGCTCTGGATAATGCCTACATGAATACAATGATAGAGGAAGCGCTGCTGCGTTTGGCAGCCAAAGAGGGGGTGAGTGGTAAAGAAGTGACCCCTTTTCTTTTGGCGCACGTGGCACGAATGACCGGCGGCAAATCGCTCGCCACCAGTATCCTTTTTCGCAAATAGCGTTATTGTTGCGGCAAACCTGCGAATTTGTGACGCAAAACGGGTTTGCAAACTGTTTTCAAACAACGTGCATAAATTGTCTACAACGAGATGGGTATTATGAGCCTTAAAAGATACTTTTAGATATGGCGTTGGTCCAAAACAACGCGAAGGTGGCTGGAGAGATAGCAGCCAAGTTGTGGGAACTCTCACGTGATAAGCAGTCATCCTCGGGGGACGCGAAAAAGACGACAGTCGAATGCAAATCGGACAACGTAAAGGCACCCATTGTAAGTCTTGCTTTTCCAGCGTTAATCGCTTGACGGATTGAAGTCGATGAGAGCTTCCGCTAAATTAAGCTATGCTTAATGGGAGATAAGGGGGATGAAAGTGTGACGCACTTGGGATGCTGCGTGCGGAGCGTGTGTAAGATTGAGTTCGTTGGCGCGGATCCGGAAGTGTATCGATTCAGAGAGTATCATCGCTTTAATTTAGTTGGCGAATGTTAATGTATAGAGTGTGACTAATTGGGATACATAATTTACATCGATAACGAGGCAGCCCCTATTCGTTGGGGATTCATTTAGTGGCGAAAGGGGGGGCTGTCTGGTTGAAAAATGAGCGAGGTGGAGCGTGCGTTCGCGACTCGCTGAACGGGAATTGAGTACCTGTGTATTTTCCAGGAATTGTATCTTGTTACAGATACTTTTTCATCCTTACCTTTTGATTTCCACCTTTTTTGCGCACGTTTTTCCACGTTCCTGGAATTTCTTTGCGTTTTCAATAAATTTTAATGAAACTCTATATAAATTACAAAAGGACTGAAAAAGGTACTATTTTTAGACACGTCAATGAAAAGCCGATGATAAAATATGCAAAATTTCATTTTTTATTTAATATTTCTTGATAATTAGGCTATATTATGAATAAAAAAAATTTCCTCTGTCCTAAATTATGGTTTAAACATTTTTTTTTTAATTTCTGGTTAACTAACTAATAAATGAAACTTAAAGAGGTTTAGTCATTCCATTTAGATAATTAATGCTACATCCAATATTTTAAACAAATGTAAACAGTTTGTAAAAACGAAGAAATTTACTTGAAGCTATATTTCAACATAAAGTAAAGGAATAAAAAACTAAACCCCGTTGATAATAAGAAAGTTGCACTAAAATTCGCATTTTATATAAATTATATAATTGTAAAATAGCTATATAAAAAATATGAAATTTGGATTTTTTTTTAATTAAGTATTAATTATGATAAGTTTAATTAAAATTTATTGATGGAAGTTTGTTTTAAATACCATAATTTAGGACAAAATGAAAACAGAAATGAATACCTTAAATTTGAACCGAGGATACTCCCTCGGTTCCCTTATAAAACTCCCTTATAAAAAAACTAAGAAAGAAATAAATAGAAAAATAATTATGTAAAGGAACCGCTTTTGGCGATATTATGTCCCAAATTATGGCATTCAAATACATATTAAAATGAAGAAATAATTTAAAATGTTATAACGATTAAATTATGTTTAGAGCTTAGACTACTCCTTAAATGTTAGATAAAGCATTTTTTGTTTCACGATCAAATGATTGAACCCGTTTAGTTCTCTTCGTAAATCAAAGATTTTTAAAAAGAAATGAATACCATAATTAGGGTTGGAGGGATTAATAAAATAGAAAAGCAAAAATCCAAGAAAGAAATAAATAGAAAAAGAATTATGTAAATAAAAGTAACCGCTTTGGGCGGTTATCCCTCTAATAAATTCCTCTATCGTACATCGCACCGAAGACCGAAAATTTCATACAATATGTAAAACAACCGTCTCGACAAATTCTGAAACAAATAGAGCAAAGAACTCCCGGATACCACGTCGATCATGATACCTCCTCCGGTCGCAAGGGGTGAACCATTAAGTGAACATGTGAGCGGCGGCGGTGGTCAGCATGAATATTCATGAGTGTGTGAAATATGTATAAATAAATATTTGTCATTCGGATTTCAGGTCGTAATTGGCGGCTCCGTCCTCGATCGATGCGTCACTCTGCTGGAGGCGAACGGCAACGACAGCGAAACCGCCGGCCCCGCTATTAAGGTAAGCCGCCATATTCACTATCACACACACACACACACACACAAACACTCGCACACAAAAGCCAACACAACGTAGCAATCTTATTTCATATGCCGCCGCTGTCGTTCATGCATAAATGAACCAAGTACCAGCTAAATATTAATAACGATGCGAAACCCCAACCGCCCCCTATGGTATACTGCTTGCTGGCTGGCTGTTCGATGTCTTCAACTCCAGCCGCCGCTCTCGCCACTTGTTCCACCTAATCTAAAACTAAATTATTCTCGCTTCTAAACTCTCTTTTATAAGTTATAGTTAAGTCTAGCTAGAATCTAAAGTTGCTGCTGATAAGTGAGGGTTGTGCGTGGCGGTTACAGGGGTGGAAGCAAGCAAACACCTACGTACCCAAACTATGTAGAATCATCTTCGTCGGTTGTTTCTTGTCTTATTAAATTTTAGGTAATTTAAAAATTAATGTTGCTGTTTTCGGTTTTAGAGAAATTTTAAATTCGAATTGGATGTTTCTGTGTTTTTTTTTCTTGTTGAAAAATCTATTATTTCAATTTATATTTAAATTTTGAAAAATTTTACATGAAACAAAAATTGCGATGTCTCTTCCAGTTATGTAATAATAAAAATAAATAGATGAGCTGCTTTTCGGCTTGACACTGGAAAAAATTAATAATTTGAATTTAAACGAAATTCTAAAGAGCAAAAAGTTTCCTTAAAAAAAATAATAATTAACAATAACCCTTGTTCAAAATAAAAGTCCAAATAATTAAAACATTTTAAAATTCAAACAAATATTTTTCAGCAAAAAAAGAATCGTATTTAATAAAAAATAAGAAGGATTTTAATGACAAGAGAAAAATACTAACAAGACATAATTTCTTTATTATTACCGATCTAATTAACGTAATAAATATCTCTATCTATGTTATTTATAATATTAGTAATTAATAACAAATGATAAAGTATTTATTTACATGTCTCGGTGTTACTCATTATTATTGTTTGTATTAAGGTATTAAATTCTAAACTTCTTTCAGCTTAATTGTTCATTTACACATTAATTATTAAATGAATAATTAAAACTAATCCTATAATACTTAACCATTTTCAATAAATAAATAAATAATTCATCGTTAAAAACTTACATAATGAGTGGATCAGTAAATTATTATTATATGGTATATAAGCATATTTTTTTTCTAATTCAAAAAAGACTATATTTAAATATACAACGGCTTTAAGAAACAATTAACATTTTATTTTTAAGGATAAGCTTTTTTTACATAATAATATATCTAAATATTTATAATTACATATGTTATTTATATATAATATATCGGGAAGCTTTTCTTTCAAACTTGTTTTTTATCTCACATTCATATAATTTGTTTCTAAATCTAAAAATTAATAATTTCATAAATTGAATTTCAATTTGCGCAAATAGTTTTCTTTGCAATAAATATTTTTTTAAATTATATTTAATATAAATTAAACGAATCGGTATTGTAACTTTAGTAAAGCTTTTGTCGTCAATTAACTATTTCAACAATAAATAATAATTGGGTAAAGGCTAAAGGTTTCCAGCTAAATGCTACATCAGTTAGTGGTAGTAAATATTGGTCACACTTAATTAATTTGTTTATTAATATCGCAGGCGATTTCTTAATGGGTCCAGTTAAGTATTATAATGATGCAGATTCGAATTCTGTTTCGATAGCATTTTTTTTTTTAGGATTTTGCTAATTATGCAGATGATAAATAAGAGGAGCTTCTCTTGAATCGGATTTACAGTACTTATTGAAGTGGAAGTATATTAATTTATTATTTAAAGTGGTGGTGGTGGTGATTATTTTTTTTTTGCTGTATCGATTTTGTCGAATAGTTTATTCATATTTGTTTTAATAATAAAAGCTACTAATAAAGTGTGTGCGTTCATGGAAGTGAAATAAATTTATATTATGATGATGGCTACACTACACATTGGGAAATGTTTTCCGTTATTGCAAATTCCGTAATTAATTCATATAATTTGCATGGAGCATTTACAAGTGAAATGTGTGAATTAAATTGTGTTATTTGTTGGGATTGTTATTAGTGCAACTGCAATCGTTACCGGTTATATTTAATCAAATCAATAAAAACAGTTTTGGATTTATTAATTATTTATATTTTAATTGAAAGCAAGTATCAATTTTTTGTTTTTATTATATTGCTTTTTTTAATTAAAATTTTTAATAAAAAAGTATATTGTATTTAGAACGGTTTTTTATTCCATGAATTGCAATTTTAAATTTACTGTTTCTTAATTTTTATGCAGTTTTAATATACTATAAAAAATAATTATCTTCAAATATGTAAAAAAATGTTTCTATTAAAATTATAAATGCATTTTCGTATTATAAATGGAAAGAATTTGCAACTCTCAGTTTATGTATTTTGTCGCAAATATTAACATTACTAAGGAAAGAGTTACGAAATTAAACTGAATTGCTTTTTTATTGTTGCATTTATCTTTAATTGTTAAACAAATTTATAATTTATCGCTTTGAATTATTTTTTAAATAATCATATCGCATTTCCACATAGAAATAGAAAAATATACATGTCATTAACAAGGAACAAAAAAGTATTGCAGGCGTGAAAATAATACACAACTCTCTTCATTTGCATATCAAAGTGATGCAAAAATAATAATAAAATATTTCCATGAAAAACGCATTTCGTTCCCTTTTTTCGTTCTCCGTTATTCGTGCATCGAACCGAAAGGGAATGCCAAACGCAATTATTGTTGCATGAAAATATTCTCACAATTATAAAAGCAACAAAATCAGTGGAACATTAAAAATTCCACCATTGCAAATGCACATTTTTGGTAAAACAAAAAAAATCCTACGAAAATTAAATAATTAATTACACAAGAAATAAAAACCGAACAAAGAAAACGTAAAAGAAAAACCAAGACTTAACATTTGTAAAACGGGAAAAGTGCACATTTGAAGTGCAGATAGTCAAACGAAAGGGATGAATAACGAGTAGAGTCCTCCGGGGACCACTAAGAGCTCGCAAATGTATAAATGTGAGAACGGTGGCAGCCTGCGGAAATGAATATAATAAAATGCACACATAAATATATGCACATAAGACACATACATAATCCTTATTGTTTAACATAAATTTTACTGCCATTTTTATTATTTTTCCACCACCGCTGCTGCTTTGGTTTTTGTTTTTGCTTGCAGATTTTCTGTTTTTGTTATTTTGCCACTTACAACTTTCAAATAAGGTTTTTAATTAATTATTTAAAATGAGCTATTAAAATCAATTTTGCTTTTGATTGCAGATTTTCTATTTCCGCAAATTTGCTACTTAAAACTTTCAAAAAATTAATTTAAACTTTTAGTTATTTAAAATCAAATTAATAAAAAAACTATTTTTAATTCTTTATATTAACAAAAAAAAATAGTTCGGGTAAGACATGAAAGTTTTTTATAATAAGTAATAAAAAATAGAAATGAGCAAATTTTAAGAAAATGTAAGGACAAGAAAAATCAGGGGTGTCGTTAACTTTTGCAAATCACTGTAAGGACTACAAAACATTAAAAAAAAATACTTTTTAATTATAGAAAATCCATAATAACAATAAAATCGATAAATTTTTTTCTAATATTTCTTCTTTATAACTAAAAATCGCATTTTTTCAAAGTAATAATTGGAAATTAATACCGAAAATTGCTAATATTACTGCTGCTGCGTTTCATTAACTCTTTGACTGTTCGAGCCTTCAATTAAGCACGTAATAAATCAAAAAGCGGGGGGCGAAAAACGAAAATTTATATACTCTTCGCTTTCGATGAAGCTGCTGCTGCTTTGGCTACTGCTTTAGCCAGTGCGTGAGAGAGTACTTGCAGCGAGCGATTAACGCAATATAATTAGCAAAGTTGGCCGGAAAATTGATTAAAATTTCGCGTTTCAAGTGGAGCTCCTCTCCCTAACCAATATTCAATACGTTATACCTCTAGCAATCTATAAAAAATAATTAACGCTGAAAAGTACTGTGTGCCATGATGCATTTATCATTTTATTTAATTTGTAAAAGCTCGCGATAAAATATAAAAAAAATATTATTTAGTTCGACTGGTATTTTATTGTGACTTTTAAAATGACTCTCTCTAAATATGTATAGTTGTGAAATAGAATGGTTTGCTGGAAATTTATACATCAGATTTATTTTATTTTTTATATGTATATAATATATTTATGTAATATATATATATATATAGAGATTGGCGAGGCACTAGATATCATTTTCCAATTGGTTTTTACTTACTTTGGTTTAACATTTTTAACGTACAGGGTGTTCCAAGTTATATACCGCTATTTTGTGCTTTTTCATGCTGTTTTTTGATTATTATTAATGAAAATTAATTTCTAAAAAAATATGTTCAATATTATTCTTCATATATAAATTAACAACTAATTCATTGGTAAGTTAATTGTGTTCCTACTTTTACTACTGTTCAATGCTATTATTTGCTATTATTGGTAAAATAAATTTAACCATTAAATTTAAATGTCTAATTTGAAGAGTTCTTAATTTAATGGTAACAAATGAAATTGCCTGTTTTAGCGTTTTGTGCTATACTTCTCTTTTTATAACTTTTATTAGTTCATTAATTAAATTAAGTATTGAAACGTGACTTTTAAATTCCATGTAATTTAACCAATTGCAGAGGAAAATGATTAGCGAAGTTGTGAACACCCTGCATTAATAGCATTTTTTAATATTTTTAACATTACTCAATTTAATAAGCTCTTATAAACACGCATTATTCTTTATCTATTTGAAAATTTCACTTAAAAACAAAGCAAAAAACAAGCGAGGAAAAATGACGTGAACATTATTTACTCGTATGTTACATTATTTTGGTTATTTAACAAAATTAATAATAATAATAATAATGTAGGTCATAAATTGCATTCATCATTTAGTTATTTTATAGCTTAATATTTCGCCTATTCAATATAATTTTAATTTATAAGTATTATTTTCACTATAATTACGAATATCACTCTAAGATGAGGCGGTACTAGGTACAGACAGGACAATTACCTTGCGCTTCTTATGCGTTCTGCATTTTCTTCTTTAATTCAATATAATTTCGCGGAAAAGTCTTTTATTTTCAGTTAATTATATAATATTATAATAAATTATTATTCGTGTCACACGACGATATAACTTGCTCTTTGTCTGATGCGGTGAACGACAGTCCTAGTTTCATCAGTTATTTATTATTATTAGTAATTCTCTAAATATATGTACTTTTTCTTTTTTTTTTCTATGCAGTAAAAAGATGCTAATCTTTTATTAGGAAGTACTATATTTTCATGCCCTTATGTCTTTTATTATTTAATTGAAATGCAGAGAACACATGAATAATAATACAGGCTCTGCACTTACGCATTTCTTTCTTTATTGGAAATTATTAAATTGAAAACTTTTGATGAAAAGCGTTGGATGATGAAAGGATATAAATTTTTGAACAACTTTTGATATGAAGTAAACCTGAAATATCAATTTTTACGGCTGTGTGCCTTTAGGTCGGTCACTTTGCGCGTGAAGAAGGAGAAAAAAGGAAAGCGATAAATTTTTCATAAGCTATAAATTTTTTCCCCGAGACCTGCATTATTATCCATCAATAAAGCATTTTCGACGTAAATGATTTAAAACATGGGGGAGAGAGACGCGTGCGCCAATCTCGCGATCTGATTCATCATTACCTATCATCATTCACACATGAATTTCATTTATAATGATATACCTACAATTAATTGATGCTCAACGAACGTAAACACCTAATGAATCTTCCATCGTGCTCCTTTCGTAACGTCATTTCTCACTGTCCCTGCGTATTATTTGCATAAACTTCCGGATAAATTCATTAATAAAACTATATGTTTAAAACAAACAGGAACAAATTAATTACAGAAGCAATGCAAAGTTAAAATTAAGTTAGATTAATATATACTTTTTTAAATTTAAATTAAAGAAGAAAATAAAATGATTGTTTTAAAATGTTTTGTTATTTAATTAAATACTTTTAAAACAAATTTATGCGAAACCCTTGTTAATGCACTAATTGTAGTGCATCTATACATACGCAATTTAGCAGATTTGCTCGTCGCGACTGGGCCGCGGACGACCCGGCCGCCTCTTAAAGATCTCGTCTAGCGGAGTGGCCAGAGGGCCCTTCTTGGCGCGCCGACCCCACCGGCCGCGGCTGAAGATGCCCTCCAGCCGATACTTTAGTCAAATGTTGTTCTCGTGGCGACTGTTGCGCTTATACTCGCGCATCTCGTAATTGTTGTTCCCGTTGGGGTTCTTCGCTGCGGCGGCGGCGGCGGCCGCTGAAGCGGTGGTTTGCGTCGAGTGACTCGTCGGCGGCGAGCTCAACAGTGCCGCGCTGTCCGGTCGCACCAGCAGCAGAGATTCGCGTTCGCTGTCGTCGGCCCGCAACGCTCCGCCACAGGCGCCCGGCACCGCGCCGTTCAAGGAGGGCAATTCTAGTTCGGTGCGAAGGATGCGAATCTTCTGTATCATCTCGCGGATCTCGTAGCGCAGGATGCCCAGGAAGCATAGTTTGAGAAAGGCGAGCACGCAGTAGCCGAGAATGGCGAGAAGAGAGGCCGTGCTTCGCAGGTACGACTGCAGTCGTTCTTCGCACGAAGCGCGGAATGTCACGTATTGCGTCGTCGTTGTCGACGAAGAAGCGTTGCCGACGCCCGCATTGCTGACAGTGATCTCGCGACAGCAGCTCGGCGGGATTTCCAGGCTTTTGCTCTGATTGTAATCGTTCGGACCTTTAACACAGAGTTTTCGTTTCCGAAATGTCACCGCCAGCACCTTTTTTAAATTTGTTTTTGGTTTCCAAAGCGTGCAATTTTTTTCAAGCAGTAGACAAGCAATAGACAAAATTATAGCTTTGTCCATCTAATGCTACAAACAAGCGCAAAATTTGAAACAAAAAGCTTTTTGTTTGTAAATTAAATATTTGTATACTCTGGTATCAGTGGATTTATCATTATAATTAGCCTAATAATTACGAAAAAAAAAAACATTTTAAAATTCAGACATAAACTTAAAACCTGCCTTAGTAATAAAATTACATAAAAGCAGGGCGAGAGTTCAAAGCAATATTATTAATAAAATTATTACTACGCGATAAACTTAGCCGGCGCCTTATTGTGCAGAAATGGGGCTTTAACTCATTTAAAAGGGTTTCAAAGATCCCTTTAAAGGTTCAGATACAAAGTTTCCAAATATAACATAAATTATTATTCTTCATAAAACACCAATTGATACAGAAAAAAGCAAATAAAAAAGGCCAGCATAAATCACGTAAAAGGGTTACTACAAATAATTTTTAAAACATCAGTCGCCAATACGCCAATAAGGGCAATAAACGAAAACTTGATAAAAAAGTGACATAAAAACTCACCGTTGGGTCCGCAACAGGAAGCCTCCGATTGAAGCCGGTCCCACAAGGCGGTGAAGTCGGCATTGCGATTATAGTCCTGCAACCACTTGGCCTTCAGCGCCGGTCGCAGTTCTTGGCAGACGCGCTCGAATCGGAAGGCCCAAAAGGCTCCGATGAGGACGTCGCCGAAGAGCAGCACCAGCAGTAGCATCCAGTAAGCGTTGAGAAGACGTTCGGAGAGACGGATGGCGGCGACGCAGCCGAGCAGTTGCAAAGCACCCCCTTGCGTAAGCAGTGCCAGATAGCCGTAGAGGAAGCTGGGCTGGTAGAGGGTCAGCGAGGGTATCAGCGAGCGTCGGTAGTCGAAGAAGAGGGTACGAGCAGCGGCCCCCATGAAAGCAAGCGCCCCAGCCAGCAGTGCCGTGTTGCATGTGTAGATCCAGAGACGGTAGTAGCGCATCGCGCGGGTCCCAAGGCTGGTCGCGTTCACTGCGACCCCGCCGCCCCCACCGGCCCGTCTCAGCGGCATCCGTCTGCGGAGCCCCTCCTCACCAACTCCACTGCCCATCGCCCCCCATGCAACGGCACCACCTTTAAACAAACGCAATCATTTATTCCTAATTAGATTAGATATAGTTATTGCTGCGGAATTTTAGAATTTTCGACTATTTAATTATTGCGCCAAAATGTAATTTACGTTGGACGATAATAATTATTCGTATAATTCATTTAGGGGGACTCTTCCGGAAAACGCAACCTGGAGCATTTCGCGCGTTACGTACAATTAACCCAAATGTGTCGCGTTTTGGACATGCCTCGCGCGCTTTCACATAAATTCTGCATTTTTCATTGCGTGCGTTTCGTGTTTACTGCTATTTTTAGCACTATTTAATCATTAAAGTGCAATCTATCTATCCATTGTGTATTATATTATTTGTTACATAGTATAGTTTCCTATTTTTCTGCTTCTTAATTTATGAAATGTATAGTTTTCGAAATTCAATACGAAAGATAATGAAATGACAAGTAAACCTAAGCGTAATTTATTTATCTTCATTTAGCCCTATTTAGCCAAACGAAGGCAATGCAATTTGCGAATTCGCAAAACACTATCAGTGGAAATCCCTTGGAACATTAAGAAATATGGTTTGTATCGTGAATTGCACCAAAGGGTCTTTAGGATACCGCAAACATATACTTTGTTAGTGATAAGTCCCAACTACTACGCGGCTTTAATGAAACAAAGGATCTTATCACTAAGTTAAAGGACATGTAAGAACGAAAAGCCGTTTACAAGCAAAATGTAATCGTCTAACGTTAACCTCACCAATTTTTTTTTCTCTTTTTTTTCTTTACTATTTTTAATGCTTTCCGGTTTGTTAAAAAATATCTGACGCAAACTTTAAATTACATCCTTACAAGTTTACAACTACAAAAAACTAATAAAATTGAGAATTCAATAAAAGAGTTAAATGTTAGTGTGGTCGGCAATAGCGGACGTCCTAGTTGATCAAAGTAAGAGCAGAATGAAAGAGAGAGACGTTAGGAGTCGTTCTTTGAGTCCCTTCTTACCCCTATCCTAATCTATTTATATACTTATAAATAGTTGAGTTGATCTAGATCACATACGTGGGATATGTATGTTCAATAACTCTACAGGGTGGTATAACTCTAACAATTGTTTAGTTTTTATTTTATTTTTTAATTACATGTAAACTATCATACTAAGTAACTAAGAAACCAACTTTATTCAATAAATTTTAAGTGATCAAAAATGAGCAATTTATAAAAAAAAACAGATAAACATTTGTAAGTATATCAAAAACAGAAAAAAAATCTGTAGTATCCTTTATAAATAAGTGAAAGAAATTCGTCCCCATTCTGGCCAGATAAAAATTAAGGAACTGAGCAAATCGGATCTCTTATTGGATTAATGGTCCAGCACTACCGTCGGGATTACAGTCCAGTACCGGTCGGCCACACACAAAAACGACAATGTCCCCGAAGGACCAAAGAAAGTTGCGAGAGCAGAAAGAAAGTTGGGGTGAAGCGGGGCGTCGAGAAAATCGAGTGGAAAGCGTGCGATTTCTTTTTCCATCGATGTCTTTGTCTGTCTCTCTGTGTTGTACGAGTACGTATGTATGTTTGCGCCACCACCCCCGACTGCGTGTGACGATTTCCCACACGCGGCCCCCCGTCAATCGATAGTAACGTCACTATCGCGCGAGACAACCGCCAATGATTGATGACGTGCACATTTGTAATGTGTTCATTTGTAGTGGTGCTAATAGACGGCAAAAGAAGCCGGCGAAGCGCGAGAAAAAACGAGATAAATGTATCGGGCGCGAAAGCAGTGTTTCGCATATCGAACTTCCGCCGTTTCCATATTCCAATCGCGATAATG
The DNA here is from genome assembly GCA_030556065.1 of Holobus sp. GC000080. Classification (NCBI taxonomy): domain Eukaryota; kingdom Metazoa; phylum Arthropoda; class Insecta; order Coleoptera; family Staphylinidae; genus Holobus; species Holobus sp. GC000080. The sequence goes on from JASKGO010001581.1 coordinate 13,642, forward strand.
CATCCTTAGGAGCGCCTTCGGTGGCGGCGTCAGTGGCTTTCTTATATCTGTATGTATAGGAAAAAGCCACCCTCCACCCACGCGCTTTTTCCAAGCGTAAAGATAAACCTCGACGCATTTATTTTGCGAAAAATCAGCGCTCGAAAAGAGACGCGAACTCTTCAACAAAACTATTTTCGCTTTTCAACAGTAACAAAACAAAAAACTCATAACAAATTAAAAAAAAAAAAAGTTTTACTGATGCCGAGAAAAATTCTTAACTTTTTATGCTTGAACAAAATCAAAAACTTCTCAAACTGCAGATACTATAACTAAAAAAAAAAAAGAAAAAAAAAAAACAAAGAAAACCGCAAAATAAATAACAAAAAAATGAGTCCACTGCTTTTTAATTTGTGGACGCTATTTTGTAATGGTCGGCAGCTGCTACTACTTATTCCATCTGCGGCAGCAATCCGTATAATATTCCTCCCGAGTTTCAATTAGTCGTAATTGTTGCTGTGCCGGTTTCGTGTGCTAGCCAAGCCGCCCCCCGTCATCATCCGAACATACCACCATAAACCGTCGGTCTCTGGCGATCGATACGAACGTTCGCAGTGCATCAAATTTTAACCATCATTCTCGTATCATACGTTCCACGTATACGTACGTAATATGTGTTTCGTAGTTCTGCTGTTGATTTTTTCCTTTCTGTTAGTCAATTTTACGCCGAAGCGTGCAATGTGCGCTCGTGCACTTTTATTAATAGTCATGCTTCAAAGAGGAAATCAGAAATCCCGTACGCGATGATGGAATTAAAAATAAATTAAAAAGGTTTTATTTTTAGAGAGTGGCGCGCTATACGCTTTGAAGTACCTATAGCGCTCGCTGCTGCGACCGGCGCCTTCACATCTGTTCCCGTAACGTTTTGACATACATTTTTTACCGATACTTTTTTTTCCGCGTTATAAAAAATGCAAATAAATAAATTAACAGATTTCAATTTAAATAAATCTGCTTTTAATGGACGCAGAAAAAATAAAACAAATATTTACTTATATATGCTTGTTATAAAATATTAAACTTGAGCAAATCAATGTTTAAATATAAAAGGAATTGTGTTCCATTATTTGATTAAACGATAGCAATGATATCAATAAATTATTATCGGTATTAATTCTGTTATTAAATTCTATATTATCTATATAATCAATATTTTTATTTTAAAGTTAAAGCTGCAATTTAGTAAATAAAAATAGATGCGAAAAATTAATCATTCAAGCGTATTATTATTATTTAAGAATTACCACAAATAACTAAAATGTTGTTTATTCTGTTACTAAAACACCGAAAGGTCGAACCAAATGAACGGAAAACAATAAAATCAAAAACCAGTTGAAAAAAAAACCACATAGTACATGCACACCTATAATTACACTTAATGACTGAACAGACCAGACAACCATTTACACCTAAGGTCACCGAAAAATAACGAAGAAAAAATGAAAACCATTACCAACCAATAAAATTCCGTACACGAAAAGGGGAAAAAAGGTCTAAAGTACTTCACGACGTCCAAATTACCATTAAAAGCTCTTCTTTTCTCGTTTAATTTTTTTTTCCTTTTTTGCTGGTAAAGTGTACCCGTGTCCACGTTCCCCGCATGAATCTAAAAAAAATCCGCCCCCAAAGGATCATCGTCCATTAAAGCCAAGCTCACACACACACATTCAATATATAAATTCACCGTTGATCTAATAAAGAGTTCACGTAATTCTTCCACAGGAAGAGAAAGGAAGAGGACGGCAGGGCATGCAAAGAATTCGCTTTAATTTGTAACCGCAAGCAAATAAATTTTCGGCGGCAGAAGGGGGGACGAGAGCGGCGACGGCAAATTGACCGCCTACGCCACCCCTATTAAAGCCGCCGCACACACAATTTATCAGACGGCGAAAGAGAGCAAGAAATAGAGAGGCGAGCGAGAGTCTAGCTAGGCTAACACCTAAGTCCGAAAATGCCTTTCGCAAAGGATAAATTTGCGCGCGAGCGAAAAACTGCCCATTAAATGGAAAGTCCGGAAAGACAAATAGTTTTAATCAAAAACTCACACCCTGCTTCTGCACGTAGATTACTTACAACGGTGTACTGTACACACAGGTGTAGCAATTGTGTATTTGGAGATATAGGAAGCTACCCACTAACATAGAGAGAACGAGGCGAAGAAGAAGTATAGCGGCTTCTTAATTCATTAAGCCCAACCCCGGTGTGCGGTTGATTTATAAAGTATAAATAAGTAAAAACAGGCGTGCAACGCAAGAGTATATCGGGGTACCAGTACCTATAGCTATACACTAATAAAAGAGGAAGAGGGTAAAATTAGTGGCAAATGGCAACGAGCGAGTACCGAACGAAACGCGCATTTCCGTTTCCCTTCAATAATAAATCAGGTGTACCGTGTCCGAGACTAAATACGCGGCCGGAAGTTCGCGTCGGGATTGGCAGACCCATAGGCATGCTATGTTAGGGTAGGTTGTGACGCAACTTATATTTATTCTAATAACTTCATCATAGCTATAAACATAAAATTGGGGTGCACGCGTGAAAAATGTATTAGCCATTAATTACAGTTTTTTTATTCCCGCTTTTTTCGTTAACTGATAAAGTTTTGCCTGCAATACAGGCTAATTGTTTTAGTGTAACGATAAACGATATTTACATGTAAAAATCTAAAATACCGCTATTCTTTTATTGTTGTTGTCGATTTGATTTCATTATATTAAGTGATCAGGGTGACACAAATTGTACTACTACCCCTACCACTTCTTTAGTATTGAACCGATTGTTACCAAATTTGGTGTACATACATACAACATTTCCTATTGGACTGGATATTTACATCCCTTCCGTTTTCACCAGAAATGGCTCCAACTTTTGATTCCATTTATAGTTTGTTGCAGTAATTCATTGTGGGCAAAAATCTCAAATAATACTTGTAAGAGGCGAAGCCGATAAAACACGCTGATAAGTGTGGGCAACAAAACGAACAATTCAAAAGTCACTTCTTTAATAAAAACCACCCTTCCACCCCCGTGCGTCACAACTATGCAAGAACATTAACTACTAGTCTTAACGATTAAC